>PVIA01017463.1:0-15604 GCA_004024845.1 Tonatia bakeri
AAAACCACAGGTGTGGTCTTTATTTTAAATAACACTGCAATAAGCTATCCCAGTGCTCCCCAACTGGGAATAACTGAGCCCTCACACAAAGCTTCTACTCCTAAGGTTTTCACCTAAGTCATATTTCACAGCCTGCTCTGAAACAGCTACTATGAATGAGTGTGGCAGGCCCTGGCCATGCCTTGCACTTAGTAGGTTCTAAGCCAGTAAATATTTG
Source organism: Tonatia bakeri (assembly GCA_004024845.1). NCBI lineage: Eukaryota > Metazoa > Chordata > Mammalia > Chiroptera > Phyllostomidae > Tonatia > Tonatia bakeri. The sequence continues at coordinate 218 of PVIA01017463.1, forward strand.
GTTAAAAAGTGGCCCAAATGTCAAATTCCCAAATCCTATAGATACCACTACATTCTAATCTCACTGTTCTAGCTTGCACACAATGCCTGGTCCAGCCACTCCTAGGAGAATAGGACGGGGCGTGGAGTTGGGGCGGGGGACAATGGGAGGGAGGCTGGGTTGGAAGGTGGGGGTTGGAGGTGGGGTGGGAGAGATTGAGCCTGTGAGAGCCTCTACTTCTTTGAGGCCACATGGACCAATCTTTCTATTGTCCCTCCCATAGGGCACTTAAAATTCCACCCTCATCTTTGATTAATCAGCAGCTGACTTGCGACATGCCTTCCTGTATAAGTCCTCGTCCAGCAAGAGGGGTGGGTATTGATTAGCTGAACTGGTGCAATGAACTGTACAGGCCATGCCTATAGATTGTCTAAGAGGCCCCTTGAGAGGTGGTCTGTGTAGATTAGAGGCGTCTCTGTGTGATTTGGGGAACATATGCACTTGCTCATCAATATCTATCCATTTGTGTGTGCGTATTGGCGGGTAAACACAGGTTCTTTTATCTTGGAGTATATTCTGTAATTTATTCCTTTGTCCATTTATTATTTATTGAGGACCTACTATGTGCCAGCACATGTCAATGCAATGATGCAGTAGTCACTAAGACAAGCAAAAATGCCTTCCCATCTGGAGCTTCTTTTCTTACTCAGGGTGGAGAACAGAGTAAATATGCAAATAAGTAAATAATGTGAAAGTATTATAAAAAAATAAAGGAATAGAGAGTGACAGGGCATGCAGTGGGTTGGGCAAAGCCATGAATGATGAGAACAGTTCAGCCTAAGAAACCCCTGGGAACACAGCACCCCCAGCAGAGGGTCCAGCAAGTACAAAAGCTCACAAGGACTACCTGGAGACAGCCACTCTCAGGGACTGTCCTTTTGAAGCAAATTTCAGTCAGCTCTTCTCGCATATCTGCCTTTGTACCTTTGCATTACTCTTAGAATCAAGTTTAACTCTTCGCTGAGCACTATAACCCCATTCCTACACCCCACTGGCTTCTTCATTTCCTTGAAGCTCCCCTTTGTCATAGGGCTTTTGCACAGTCTGTTCCTACCACTTTGAATGCTGTTCCCTATCCTCTTTCTCTAGTTAGATGCTTTCATGTTACCAGGTTCCTTCAGGACTCAAAACCACAGACTAATGGGATCTGGGGAAAGAGGGCAGGGTTGTTTAGCCCTGGAGAAAAAAAACCTCAGGGAAACTATAATGGAAGCCTTCAAATTCCAGGAGGCCTGTCTCATGCCAGGGGAAGACCAAGCTAATATGGGAAACAGAAAGTGAAGGATTGGGCTGTTATGGGGAGGTAGTGGAGATCCTTCTAAGAAGAGTTTTTTAAAAATTTTTTTATCCTCACCCAAGGACATGTTTTCATTAATTTCAGAGAGAGGAAGGAAGAGAGAGAGAGAGAGAGAGAGAGAGAGAGAGAGAGACAGAGAGACATCAATTGGTTGCCTCCCATTAACCTAGGCATGTGCCCTGACCTAGAATCGAACCAGCAACCTTTAGTGTACGAAACAAAGTTCCTATCAACTGAGCCATGTGGCCAGGGCAGGAAGGTTTTATAATAGTGATAGCTTTCTGGAATGAAAAAGGTGCCTTAGAAGGACAGGTCCTTGGAGGTCTGTAAATAGACAGAAGAGAGATTGGGGTCCTGAAGTCATTTCAGTGCTAAGGTACAGGGAATAGGAGTACCAGCATATCAGATCCCTCAACCCCACTGCTAGTCAGTTCTTTCCACTGTGAAATGGGGGCCCCAGGCACCAAGGGGGGTGTGGGGGGCAGGGTCGTTTTCAGCTTCCTTCTCGGTGGCTGCTCTTTCTACTCCTCCCTACCTTGCTCCGAAAGGAGGGGGAAGGAAGGACTGAGGGTGGGTGGGGGGAGGCTCTTCCGTCTTTCTTAACTGGCTCCCCAGCTGGAGCGATGGTGAATATTTTAAGTACAGTTTACAGACAATAGATCTCTCCAGGGCTTGGAGGGGAAGGAAGCTGAAATTCAGGACCATTCTGTGAATCCCCGAGTTCTTTGTGTCCATTGTATAGGGAACAATGCTGTTTGTTCAGCATATTCACTCAAGGTAGGGGGTAGGGGGGATGGTTGGGCTCCAGTGTTTGGAGGTTCTTGTAGGGGAGGGCTACTGGGGAATGCAGGGCCCTTTCAGGGAAGGATGGAAGCTGGGAAGCTGGGGTGGGCCACAGGGAGGCGGTGAAACTGCCCATCTGGCTGGGTGGATTTGAGTTCCAGGGCAGCCTTCCAAGTAGAAAAAATTGCTCCCCACCCCTCTCTGCACTTCCAGGGGATTCTAAGCCTCCTCTGACCTTGACCTATTGTCCAAAGGCTGCATGTGATGGGGAGGAGGAAAGAGCTGTCCATTTACCGAGTGACCATGTACAAGTCACTTCCTCCTCGAGGCCTTATCTTCCTGCTCTGTTTCCACAGTTGGGTTGGCCTGGAGATGAAGTCACAGTCCTACCACCAGTTCAGACATTCCTTGGACCAAAGCTAGTTTCCCCTCCTATACCCACCACATCCCCACCCTCATGAAGCCAGGGGCTTCCCCAAGCCCCTGATTCTTGCCCAGCAGTGCCTAGTCTTAGGGAGACTGGGCATCCTCAGAATGAAGGAAGTGAGAGATTCAGTCATCGAACCTCACTAATGAGAATGTCCCAATTTATTGCATACAGTAGTTCGTGCTGCCTGGATTAAAAGCCCTGCTCTCACACTAGCTGACTCACCTACTGTATTGGATCCTCAGTTTCCCCTCTGCAGAAGAGACATAAGGATAATGGTATCCATCTACTTCACTGGGCTGTTATGAGAATTAAAAGAGATAATGCATCCAAAGCAGTGTGTCTGGAAGGTATGTGAAGCTCATGGATGTTAGCCATAGACCTGTATAGAATTACCATCTGCTGTTTAGGTAAGGAAATCAAAGCTCAGAGAAGGTAAGCATCACACAGTGAATAAATTAGGGCATTATAATTCAAACCCAGGCTGGCTGATTCTGAAGCTGAGTTGCTGACTTGCTCAGGACCTCCTGCAGAGACGGGACTGATAGCTGCTCTGAGCAGGCCTCTCCTGACTTTCCAAGGGCACCTGCCAATGCCAGAAAGCCAAGTTTCCTTCTGCCAGCCCAGGGAGTCGTATTGTTTAACCAGGGCTGGGATCGAAGACTCCCCTCCAGTCCTTTCCATAATCCTACTATAAATTGGAGTACACTACCACCACTACTACCACTACCACTATCTACCAACAGCTTCTGCAAGGCAGAAGGGGCATCAGGGTCAGGATCAGGAGCAGCCTCCGTGTTCCTGGGCTGAGTTCCAGGGCTGAGCTACGGTTTGGCTGATCCTGGAGAAAAACCCTGAGTTGGAGGCAGAGACTTGGCTCTGTTGTGCTCTGAGATCTTGGGCCTATCAAGGAGCCAGTCTGGGCCCTGGATCTTCAGAGCTAGAGCTAGAAGACACACGGGTCCATGAATTGAGACAGAACTGGGAATAGGAGGAGCAGAGGCCCGAGCCTTGGGGTACCACAAGTTGGGGGGCACTGAGCCATGACTCCTCCCCATTCTATCCTACCTTCCTTCTACCCTGGTCCAGCCCTATTCCCACCTGAGCTTCTATTCTTTCAGTCATTTTTGTTTCACAAATCTCCACTGAATGAGAGGAGAGATAAAGGGGAAATGGGGGAGAGAGAGAGCTAGGGGAGCCGTGTCCACTTTGTCCATGTTAAGCTGTTCGTTCTTGTTCTGTGAATGAAGGTGATAATGGGCTCAGGGTGGAGAAAGCAGGTGGCGGGAAGCACTGGGCAGGGCAGCCTGGGATGGGGTTGCCATGGGAACAGCAGCCTGTCAGGAGCCCTGCCTTCAAAGCTGAGGTGTGTGAGTGTTGCAGGCTCCTGAGGGAGGCAGATGGCGTATGTGTGTCTGGGGTAGGGGAGCATTTGTGATGTGAGCCCCCTGGGACTCCAGCTCCTGGATTCCAGATCAAAACCCTAACCTGAGAGGGAAACAGCAGCAAGCGAAGCTTCCTGGCAGACACCCCTCAGCCTCCAACCCTCTCTTGCTGAGTGTTAGGCAGGGGTGGGGGTAGAATCTACATTGTGGAGGAGGCTGTGATGGAAGTCCTCTGCCAATACCTAGCCTCTTCAAATAAGGCAGAAGGGGGTGGGGTGGGGAACAGGGGGGCTCTGCTTTGTCTTCTAGGCCTGAGTTAGGCGCCAAGCTCCACAATGACACTGCTACCTGAGGCTTCTGGCTCCAAACCCCCAAGGAGGGCCTTGAAGCCTGCAAATAGGGCTCAGACAGAAGCCCAGTGGGTTGTGTGTCTCTCTAACTGCACGCTCACTACCACCACCCCCTCCTTGGCCCTCTGGTCACTAGAGGGGGATGCCCAACATCCATGGGAAATTGAGGCACAGGCCAGTTCTGAGACCCAAGGTGGCCAGGTGATGCACTATGGCTGAGATGTGGCCTCAGTGGCATTCGCCTTTCACGGGGTTGGCCCAGCTAATTCAGGCTCCAGGGAAACCCGAGGGCTTTTAGGTAGCGCCCAGCATGCTGCGGGTGCTAATTTAGTCCCAGCCTTCTCCCACTTGATGTCCAGCCGCCCACTCAGACCTTTCTAGAAGCACCAGCCAATTCCAAACAGCTCTCAAGTGCCTACTGCTCTCCGCACTGTGCTGGGCGTGGCGAGAGAGTTGGATGTGATGGGGGAGACGGATGCTGACCCAGTGCACAGGGCGGGGTAGGGGGCGTGGGGGTGTGTGTGGGGGTAGGGGGGAATGCTGCTCAGGAGTCATGGAAACCTGCATTTCAGTCCTCGCTTTGCTATTTCTATTTGGGCGACTTCAGACGCATTTCTGTCTTCAGCCTCAGTTTCCTCATCTGTACCTAGCTCATGGAAATGTGGGGAGAATTAAATGAGAAAGCATGCTTAAAGCCTTTGGGGTAGCATCTGACAAATAGAAAGCCCTTAATGAAGGTAGCTATTATGATTAGGGTAAACCAGGAGAAGTACTAGGATGGGGAAAAGAAAGATCAATCAGGGAAGGCTTCTTGGACGTGGTGTCTGTTGTGAGCCTGAGGCAGAATAGGGTTTCTGTAGCTGGGGAAGACCAGGAAGGGTGAAGCAGGTAGAAGGAAGTTAATGAGGAAGAGCATTTAGAGCTCTTGCTTTATTTATTTAATCCTTGCAGTACAAATTGGCAGCTCGAATCTCCCTTGGGCTGCCTCTCTCCTACATCCCAATTTCCAGAGGCTCTTCTGCTCATCAGGAACCCTGCCCTGAGCTCCCTCCTCCTCCTCCTCTTCTTCCTTTCTCTCTCACCCCCACTACTTCCCTCTTCCCCCGCTCAGGGAAGCCAGCTCAGAGACAGCAAGTTGCACAAATGACGACCCGCTGCCTTGTGAGGGGTTAGCTCAGCTACCGGTGTTTGGCAATGTCTGAGACGTTTGCAGCTGTCATGACTGGGTGTGTTGGGGGAAATGCTATTACCTTCTAGTGGGGAGAGGCCAGGGGTGCTACCAAACCTCCTGCAAGGCAAAGGACAGCCCCTACAGCAAAGAATTACCAGGTCTCAAATGTCCACAGTGCTGAGGAACCTGCCTTAGACCAAGTGCTGAAGCTGGACTGAAGCTCGGCCTTCTTCCCCAGGCTCCAGATGTGAAACCTCCCAATCCCCACCCCAAGGGCCCCTCACACGCGCTGGTCCTCTAGCCCCTTCTAGTCAGACCCTCAGCATCCTCTGGCCTCACGCCCACTACTCCCCTGGCCTGTGCCCTTTCCCCCAGGGTCGTGCCCCCAGCCCCCTGCCCCCTTCTTTATCCTCTCCCTCAGCAGGGGCTGCGAGAGCCTGTCAGGCAGGAGTCAGCCTGCGGCTGCACGAGGCTTCGGAGACAGAGCTGCTTGCCGCACTCGGTGCTGCCGGCCCACTGATTGGCCAGGTTGCTGTTTCCATGGTGATCCCCAGCAAAGCCCAAGGCCCCCCTTGCCAGCCCCCCTCCCTCCACAGGCCCTATTCAGTGGCGAGAGCAACGACAGGCAGGTTAATAAAACAGGAGCCGTGTGAGGAACCGGGCCGTGGGCCGAGATCCCAGCGTGGTGGCCCGCCCAGAGAGAGGGAAGGGTGGGGGTGGGGAGTGAGGCTCTGGCTTGCTGCCCAGTCAGCGCCCTCCCTGCTCCAGCCAACAGGGGGGGACTCTACCCACGGCAACTTCTGGGGCTGCACTGGCCCTGGGGGAGTCGGGGTTCGGTCCCTGAAGTGCACCTTCCTTCAGTGGCCTCTGGGGGCAGTGTCCCCCCGCCCCCATCAGGGCCACTGCGTCCCCTAACTGGAAATCGAGTCCTAGGTCTGGGAATGAGGAAGGGGGCAGAGAGAGAGAAATGACAGTAAGAGATCAGAATAGGAATCGGGAGGGAGGCTGGGGTGAGATGGGGATGAGGTAAGACCTAGAGGAGGTTGGGGGTGGAGAAAGAGGTGACGATGAGCAAGGAGCTGGGGATGAGGCTTAGGGAGGAAGGAATGAGTTGGATGAAGCAGAGGGTGGAGTAGGGTAGATGCTGGGGATAGAGGTGAGGCTGAGATGAGGCAGAAGGGATGCTGGTGAAGGGTACCAGGTGGAGAAAGGTACCAAGTAGCAGGTGGGGATAAAAGATTGGGACAGGAGCTGAGGTGGGGACGGAGATGGAGTGGGCAGGGAAGGGTGAGCTGGCAAGCATCTGGGGATATGCACAGCACACAGCCTGGTCAGAGTCAGTGCTCAGGAAGTGTGTGCTTATTATCTCGTTGGTGCTCAAAATGTGTGTGTGGAATGAATGAATGGGCAGAGGGCTGGGGGGCTGTGGATGCTGGGAGCATGCTGGTGCTAGAATCAGTGACCACAGCAACATCAAACCACTCTCACCCCCAAGTATCAACACTGAAGTGCTTCTCATTCAGTACTTTCAATAAGACTTTGGGGCAGGTACTATTACAATTTGATAGAGGTTCAGAGAGTTTGAGTAACTCGCCCAAGGACACACAGCTCTGGTCCCTGCCTCAGAGATAGATGGTGGACACATGGTCAGCTTCTGTGCCTAGACATGGTGTTTCTGGCCAGATATCCCCACCATGGACTGGCAGCAGGGGAGGACAGGGAGTGCTGTGTCACAGGAGCTCAGGGATGGAGTCTGGCCGTGATGCTGAGCTGAGTGCCAGGCTGCCAGGCTGCCATCCCTGCCTGGGCCACTCACTGGCCCCATGAATCTTTTTTCCCAGCTGGGGAAGATTCAGGGTTCGCTGCTGCTTGGAGCATCACTGAACTCACAGCTCTCCCCCTGACCTCCGACCGGTGACAGACACAGAGACCTTCTAGCCCCTCTCCCAATGCTGTGCCCAAGACTGCCCATTTTGGGATAAGGGGTGGCCCAGAGCCAGTGTCCAAGGCCCGGAGTGAAAAGGGCTTTGGAATAAAATAGAATCACTTGGCTCTGCCATTTCTAGTGTGGCCTTGGGCAGACTACTTAACTTTCTCCAGCCTCAGTTTCCCCATCTATAAAGTGGAGTAAACAATGCCTCCTAGTATGGTGATATAGGCTGCAAAGGGGGGACAGCTGGGAAAAGCTTGGCACAGGAAGTTCTCAGTAAGTGTTGCTTCCCTGCTCCAGGGACCAGTTACTTCCACAGAAGTGCCTCTTTCTCCTCTGGGTCCTGGAGGGGAAAACCAGGGAGAAAGGACTCCCTGCCTCCCTAGTGTCTACATTGTTACCACTTCCAGAGGACTCAGTGTAAGGTGGAAACTGAATTTTGTAGGTCTAGAAAAAGAGGTGGGACGGGTAAGCCCCAGGCACTGTGGACACGTTTTGTTCCCTCAGAAAGGGGTAGGCGGGTCCAGGCTGAAGGCATGAGAAGGAATTCTGCCCCACCATATCTCCCTCCACTCGACAGCCCTGCTCCCATCCCCAGCCCAGATAGAAGAGGCCACTGATGGAGGCCAAGTCTGGGGACAAGAGCACAGAGCCTCCCAGGCCCCTTCAGACTGGCTGCTGCCCCTCCAGCCTGCCAGTGGCCAGTGCCAGCCGGGCTCTGGGGGGCACCGCAGGGCAGCCAGGCCAGCAGCAAGGAGCCCAGGCTGGGGAGGGCAGAGGCAGCTGCAGCAACCTGAGCACTCGATAAACCATTAATTCTTAATAAACGACAGGCTGTGCATTATTTAACAATAATGATACTTTCTGTTCCATTATAGATTAAAACGCCGGCCTCTTCTTATTAATCCTGCGTTTCAGAAGCTTGTAAATCCTGCACAGCCGGAGGAGATAAAAGCCAGCTCAGCCCCATCCCGGGGCTGACACGCTTGCACTGACACAGTAGCTCAGCGGCCAGGCCTGTGAGCACACACGCGTGTGCCCGGGCCCGCCCACCACGTGACGTCACGGGCAGGAGATAGCAGCGCAGGTGCGGGCCGTCCCCGATCTCTGTCTTGCCTCCTCTCTCTGAATCTCCTCTCTCTCGTTTTGGTTTCTCCCTTTCAACATTTTTCTCTTTTTCTTTTTATTTGTTTCTTCCTCTCTCTTTGTATACCTCTCTTTGTTTTCATCGTCTTCTGTTTTTCCTTTATCTCCTCCCCCCACACACAGGTATGCACCTGCCTCTCCCTTCTTTACCTTCACACCATTCAACCGAACAGACCCACAGTGCACAGACCCTATCCCTACACGGTCTTTGCTCTCTCAGGGGCCTCCGAGGAGTGGCATGGGAGAAGGGAAAAGAACTCCTGAGAGAAGGAAGAGGTGTCCAGAAAACCCCAGGACCCTTCAGGCTGGGTGTGCTCTCACCTTGAGCCCTCCTGACCTGCTGTGAGAGCTGGGAATATCCAGCGAGGGCCTCAGAGGGTTGTTTGGTGCCCCTCTGCATTATCACCAGCCTCCATTTACATACTCCCCAGGAACAGGGAACTCACTACCTCAGGAGGCCACCTCTTTTATCACTGCAAAGCTCTTCTTATCCAAGAACTCTTCAGTGGGAGCCCACATGCACTCTCAGACCCCCTCTGGCAAGTGACAGGCCTTCCGGGATTTGAAGGCTGCCATTCTAATCCCGATGCCTCCAGTTTCACGCTGACATTCCTCCAGGCCTCGTGAGTCAGTGAGTTGAGTTTCCTCTTCATCCTGGTTCTGCTGCTCTGGGCCACCAGGGTGTCAGAGAACTATGAAAGGTGGCCCCCAAATTAACCACAGGTCTTCCTGTGGTGCAGGCAGAACTGAAGTCAGCTGGGTCCTCCTCCCTTCTGGAGATCAGAAACCATAGCTGAAGGCTTGGGAGGAAAATTTGTTCTGACCTTGAATGTCTCTCTCAAGGTCATTGCAAAAAATATCTGCCATCATTTATAGAACTTCTAATATGTGCTAAGCATGCCATTTATATCCCTCATATACCTCATCTTACTCAATCCCATGAGATCCGTTCTAATACTGTTATCCCTTTTGCAGGTTAACAGACAAAGTTGCGGAAATTAAGTTAACTTGGCCATGGTCCCGCAGCTAAATGGTAAAGCCAGAATTTGAACCTGATACTGTCTGACTCTGAAGCATTTAAATTCTGCAGGAGACTGCAGCCCTAGAGAGCTAATGTCAGATGTTCTTCCCAACTATTTGGACCTGAAAGTGTCTTCTTGGTCCACTGGGTCCCCAAAGTCAGACAGACTAGTGTCCCTGAAGCTAAACTCACTCTCCAGGACTGGTCCGACTGGCCACCATGGGCTTTCCAGGCAGAGGTGGAGGTTGGGGGTCTCTGGTGGCTCCACCTGCATTTGTTGCACATTTCTTCAGATCGAGGGGGGGAGACCCTACCTGCCAGGCTGTCACCTCCTTTCATCCTCACCGTATCTCTGTGAGGGCTGTTTAAATTCATCTTAAACAGTGGCAAACTGAGGCTCAGAGAGGTTGTCAATGGTATCCATGCTTACCCCCTGCTCCAGAGTCTTGGAGCTTGCCCTGGCCAGGTTGCTCAGTTGGTTGGAGCATCGTCCCATACACCAAAGGTTGTGAGTATGATGCCCGGTCAGGGCACATGCCTAGGTTGCCGGTTTGGTCCCTGGTGGGGGCATGTGTGGGTGAAAATGGATTGATGTTTCTCTCTCTCTCTCTCTTTGTGTCTTCTTCTCTCTCTAAACCCAATAAAAACATATCCTCCGGTGAGGATTAAATAAATGTATTGGAGCTTGACTGTGATGCTTCTTTAGGATAGTGTGTGTGTATGTGTGTGTGTGTGTGTGTGTTTAGAGAGGAAATGGGAGAGAAATGGGGGTGGGCTTCGAGAAACACAGAACTGAAGAGGTGAACAGCTTTCTTCTTTTTTTGAAAGGCACAAATGGGAAATTTAACTTGATCCCTTGTGGTTTCTGGGCCAGCCCTGAGTGAAGTCAGATGGCTTTTGCAAAGGAAAATTTTATCCATTTGCTCGCTGTTATAGGGCTTCCTCAATGAGCAGAACCTCTCCTGTTGGTGCTTGGAGAGGGTTTCTCTGCGTAGCCCACAGTGATGCCATGTAATCTCCAAAAAAATATGGTGCTAATATTCGCCAGATTAGGGTTAGTTATTTTTATGTCTTTGTCATTTTGTTTCTCGGCAGCTCTTTCTGCCGCCTGGGAAGGACACGGTGGACACTTTATTTCCAGACTCATATTTTTTAATTTGATCAAAGCAAATTTCACTCGTTCACTGTATAAATTATTTAACTCATTTCTTTTAGGTTAAATGTCTCAATAGGAGAATAGAAAGTCTTTCCATCACATTTTCTTCCAGGATTTTAATCAAGTCCTCTAGATGGTATGAACTTCCTTCTCAGCCTTTGTCTTTCTCTGCCTTTACCTCTCTCCCTCCCTCCCTGTCCCCAGCTCCTCCTGAATCCCTTGGCCCAGTCCCAGCTTTCATCCCTCTTTGGCTCTGGCAGGAAGAATGGGGGAGCCTGAACATTCAAAACCCTGCTGGCAGCACTTGGACCCTGCAGGTGGATGAATTACCTGGAGGCATCCTTCCTTTGACCTGATGTGGTCCCACCAGATCCCAGGCTTGTGCAGCAGTTCGGTGGGTGCTGAGTGTCAGGCCCTGCTTGCTCCCTCAGCCAGGCAGGTCTCTGCCCAGCCTCTCCTAGACCTGTGCTCTCCCCTCCCCCATTCTCTCTCCTGGACTGTACTCTCCTGCTGAATTTACATATAAGAGCCTCTCCCCAAATTCCAGCTGTTTCCTAATGAAAAACCCTATCCTTTTCAATCAATCGGCCCTTGTCACAGGCTGGTTTCCCCAGTGTCTTATTTCACTCTGGTCGGCTTCCCGGAGCCCCAGGGCGCTTCCCAGGGTTCCCGCCGCTCCCCCCACACAGAGACGCACACTGAGGCTTGATGCCTCATTCCGATAACAGTGCAGGGTTGAGGAGTGGGGGACTAAGGCAGAAGTTTGGGGGCTGAGGAGCGGTGCTGCAGAGGAGGGAGGAGCTTGACTCTGCCAGGGGCCCTGCCTCTCAAGACGTCCCCCTCTCTGGCCCCAGGCCCTGTGGAGAGAAGCAAAAACCAGCAGAGCTAGCTCATTACTCGACACACACTCTCCCTTCCCTCGCATCACATTGTCTCAGCCAAGAACCGGTCTCCAGTGGGAATTTCCTTTCCTCTTACTTTTAAAATATACAATAATTAACAAACTAATACTATTAACTGCGACAACGAGGAAATGACAATAAAATCACTGCAGGGTCCACAAGCAGTCCGCCTGAGGGTGGGTGGGTCTCAGCACAGTCTGCAGGGGAGGAACCCAGTCTGGGTCCAGGTGTCCCCATCTCCGCCCCAGCGGGGCCTCTCAGGCTGGGAACCTTCTGCAGGGGCCCTGAGTCCTCCACAGGTCAGGCCAGGCCTCGGGCACAGCTGCTGCATTTCCTGTACAGGAAGAGTCAGGATTCTGGCCATTCTTCCAGGCCCGGAGGTTTGCGCTTTTGGGGTTTATTTAAACCCTTAAATAATAGAGTTGTGGCCTAGCGCTGACCGGGGCATGCCTACAAGGGCTTGGCCCCTGCTCCCAGAGACTTCCCTTCAAGGTCACAGCAGGTACTGCCAAGGTCTCAGAGGGTTCTGCTCAAAGAGAGGCTGAGGAAGGGCCTGCTGCACCATTGTGATGTCTGCCGCTGGCCCTGCGGAAGCATCTCCAGGGCCACCCTGTCCACCCTTTGGCACTCCTGCCAGCAGAGCGGAGCTGAGCCTCTTCTGGGGAGATTCTGCTAAGGCATAGCCAAAGACTCGTGAAAGAGCAGCTTGTTATTTGTTGCCTGATTGTCTGGAAGTCTGTTTCCAGTCTGACTTGAGTCGTTCATGCTGCAGCCCTATGTGATTTCCTCTGGCGGGTTCCCAGCAAGCCTGGTCGGTGAATTCCAGGGGCCGTTCCCATCCTCGCCTCCTCTCCCCGGGTGTCACCACCTCCCCTGTTGGTCTTTGAGTCCCCTTTTCCCACCGGGTAGCCATGGTGACCCAGGGGCAACCTGTTCTCAGCCTTCTTCCTGTGGAGTTTGCGTCCCCTTGCATACTGACAGATGTCTGCGCAGAACCTTTAAAAATTCTCTTCAGAAACCCACAAAGAAGTTTTATTATCATTTTACAGATGAGGAAACCAAGGCCCAGTCAGGGAGGTTAAGTGATTTGCTTGAGATCACACAGCCATGAAGATGCCGTGTCAGCACATAAGTGCAATGTCGTGTTTTCCTACGGGACTCTGTCTTCCCTGTCAGCTCTTGCTTCTTAGGGAATGAATGCTCCCTGTGGGAGGACATAAACTTGACTTTCTTTCCTCTCCATGACCATGCTGGGCTTAGGGAGGCGAATAAAAGATAAAAATAATAGCTCATCTCACTTTCTCCTTACAAAAGCATTATAAGTTGAAAGCTACCATCCTACAGATTTTACACGTGGGAAAACTGAGGCTTGGAGGAGCCCAGTGCTCTGCCCCGGGTCACAGAACTGGTGGTGACAGAGCCAGGAGCCAGTCCTAACGCCAGAGCCCACCCCTGCCTTTATCCACTTGTGTGAAGAGTGAGACAGACTGACTTGAAGCCAGCGGCAGTCAGTCCAGCCAGGGTGAGTGGCGAGTCTGAGAACCTCATTAGGAGTGAAGCTGCCACACATGTCAAAACCCCCGGCCGCCCCGCCAGCCCCACTCAGCCTTCCAGCGCTCAGCGTAAACATCCTTACTAATTCACCAAACTCAATCACGTTACTGTGATGGATTTTCCCATCATTACTCCTGAGTGAGTGACAACCTGCTCAGACACTCGCCTTCCCCGCTGCCTTCAGAGAGTTTCAGAAATCCGAATGCTTTGCTCCTTAAGTTGATTTCAACTTGTCCTAAAGTCATTTTAATTGGTGAAGCATCAGAGGCAATTTGAGTAACTTTCTGAGAGCCCCTTCTCGCCAGCGCTGAGCTAGGGAAGTGGGAGGGGGACATCGCAAATGCTACCCTGGCCCCCGGGTAGCATTTTCCCCTCCTCTGATTGGTCAGGAGACTACGCTCCTTGCTTTATTTTCATGTTTCTTGCTGAGGTTCCTACTGCTGGTTCCTGAGGATAACAAGATTCATTTTCTCAATGGCTCTGACAGATAGGATTGTTATTGTTATTACACTCATATACCACCTTTCCTCTGAGGAGCTTAAGGCGCTTTACAAATTTGAAAATTATCTAATAATCTTCCAGCAACCCTGAGAGAGGGGGAGAAGCTGCAGCTCCAGGCACTGCAGTGCAGCCAGAGAACCCCCACACTCCTCACCCCCACAACCAGGCAGAGTGGGGGGCACTTGGGGCTGGAGGTCTCAGAGGGCCCCACTGCCCCTGCAAAAGAAGGAAGAGGAAAATGTCTGGGTAGGAGGAGGGAGAGAGGAAGACCCAGCTCCAAAGGACAAAATCCAATGGGAGGAAACTCAGGCAAGAAGAGTTTTCTTTAAAGACACAAGAAATGAGAGGAAGCAGGAGACTCCCAGGGGCTTGCGGGTAAGAGAGCTGAAATTGAAAATGGAAATCTACCAAAGCGGCAACTAGGCCGGCTGCAAAGGACCCGACGTGAGAACATGGGCAGAAAAATCAAGAGAACCCACACTGCCAATTCACATGGCTGCTTCCAGGGGGGTGTGGGAAGCCTCTGCAAACCTTTCTCTTTTTTCACCTGTGAGCTGAGAGGTGTGGCATTAGGTCTCTGCCAGCCTGACATCCTGTGATTCTTTCTTCCTTTAAATTTTCTCTTGCCAGAGGTGGCCACAGTAATTACAGCACCTTTACTAAATGTGAAGGGAAAGCTACTATTGAAATGACGGGAGGGCTTAACTGTATTGCCATCATTACCTTGAGAAGAAGGCGTGAAGATCTGCCTTATTTGAGCCTACCCTTTCAGGAGTAGAGATTTGTGATGGTTCTAGGCCTTTCCGAGACCAGCAGGGGTACTGCGGTCCAGAGCTGGGCTCTGGCATCGGACACTGTGGTGACCTCGGCAAATGACTAACCACTCTACGCCTCGGCTTCCTCGTCTGTCGGAGGAGAGGACAGTGACTATCTTTTGTGGATGCTGGAGGGGGTGTGTGAAGTGCCCGGCACAGTCAGCTGGGAAAACGGTGAAGCTGAGGAGGGATACAGATGCTGACGATATGGCATGCTATTGCGATTTGGAATAAGAAACAAGTATTCAGTCTTTGTCCATTTTTTTCTTTATTCTTTATTTTATTGATTATGCTATTACAGTTGGCCCATTTTCCCCCTTCATTCCCCTCCACCCTGCCCATCCCCTCCCACCCACATTCCCCCCTTTAGTTCATGTCCATGTGTCATAAGTTCTTTAGTGTCTACATGTCCCATACTATTCTTACCCTCCCCGTCTATTTTCTACCTACTGTCCATGCTACTTATTCTCTATATCTTTTCCCCCTCCCTCCTCCTCCTACTTCCCTGTTGCTAACCCTCCATTTGATGACTTTTTTTTAACTGTTCATATTTTTAATCTTCTTTTTCTTAGGTAAGTCCCTTTAACATTTCATATAATAAGGGCTTGGTGATGATGAACTCCTTTAACTTGGCCTTGTCTGAGAAGCACTTTATTTGCCCTTCCATTCTAAATGAAAGCTTTGCTGGATAGAGCAATCTTGGATGTAGGTCCTTGCTTTTCAAGACTTGGAATACTTCTTTCCAGCCCCTTCTTGCCTGCAAGGTCTCTTTTGAGAAATCAGCTGACAGTCTGATGGGAACTCCTTTGTAGGTTACTGTCTCCTTGTCTCTTGCTGCTTCTAGGATTCTCTCCTTCATTTTTACCTTGGCTAATGTAATTATGATGTGCCTTGGTGTGTTCCTCCTTGG
>PVIA01017464.1:0-15584 GCA_004024845.1 Tonatia bakeri
TTCCGACTCCTCCCACACTTGGCCACACCTGCCCTCAATCTGCTATCCTTTCCAGCTTTTCTGGTTGCCATCGTGGGTCTGGGCAGGTGTGGCCCCATGTCATGGAGCCAATCATCTCCAAACTCTCACGCAGGCGCTGTAACTCGGGGGACCTGCCCCCCCCCCAGTTACATCTTGGTGGGGAAGTTACTTCCATCCCCCTGGCTCAGAGCATGGCCACAGCCATTCAACATATCTATGTAGCCAGTCAAAGGTTATAGTTATGCTAAATGACCACACCCCAGAGGTTGGCTGCAGAGCTGTTGCTATGCAAAACAGTTCTCAATGGGCCTGCTCCATTTGTCTCCTTCCTCCACCCACACCTGGGGGTGGGGGAAGGACATCCTAGTATTTTCTGAACACCTTGAGTTCTGGACCCCATTTTAAATGTCCATTTGGGGTACCCCCCCCTTGGCCGCACCCTGTAACACAACTACTTCTAGATACACCCAACAATGCTGTTACCCAGCTCATATTGTTTTTTTTTTTCTACAGGGAGACCATGAGGCACGTTGCCAGATAGCTTGTTTGATATATATCCTCTTATAACCCAGATATATTATACTATGCCTGTGTACCCCTTGACCTAACAGTTTTTGTATCTTTTAAAGGGACAAAATTTTCTATAACTCTCTTAGCAGCAAGTTTAGACCTCAGTTCTTGAGTTCAGCTAAGACAGAACTTTGAGCCAAAAACTGTGGCACAAGAAGTTTATTTAGAAAGTCACAGAGGTAGAAGATCTTGAATTCATGGACTCAGGAAACAAGTTACAGAGGCAAAAGAAGGGCCTTTGGAACTTTAGAAACAGAAAGCAAAGACAATGCACCTGAGGGAAGAAGAGGGTAAGGGTGAGGGCATGTTCCAGAGAGAGCGCATACTGGATCCCCTGACTTAAGAGTTTTTAATATGTGTTTTAAAGGCAAGAATTTTAGGTGATATCTCAGGAAAGGATCTCAATAGAATATTAATCAACTTTCCAGGTGGGCCTTTTCAGGATCATGGTCTTTACTGACTGGTTGGAGCTAAGGGAAGAATTCATTAGTCATGGCAGCTGGTCCTGATGTCAGCCATTGTGTTACCCTGCCTTGCTCTGTTTTTCTAGGCCTGGAGCTGAAATGCAACTGAGACCTAGATATTATTTCTACTTTGACCAAAACTTTGTAGTCAACAGAACTGAGGCTTTGTTCCATTGTTTGATGTAGGTCAGAATCTCATTATTGGAGGGTTTAATGCTTAAGGGAGTGTTCGTGGCAAAGGCTTGTATGGGAGTCAAATGAGGCTCTTCTCCAGTCCCTTTGTTCCTCCTTTAACGGGATATAAACCACGTGACTAATGACATGCTAGGAGAGGAAAGGTCACCCTGATGGCAAGGTTCTAGCCTATAATAGTTGTTTTCTCTAATTTTACCTGTTACTGTAACAGGATGCAGCCACGGGTCCGCCAAATAGGGATTTGTAATGGGGTCCAGAATTCAGGGTGTCCAGGAAATATTAGGAAAAATATATATAGGATGTCCTCACCCCCACAAGTCTGAACTAGGGGATGGGACACATGGAGCAGGGCCATTGAGAGCTGTTCTGCATAGCAACAGCTTTGCAGCTAACCTCTGGCATGGTCATTTAACATTTCTATAACCTTTAACTGGTTTCATGGATATGTTAAATAGCTGTGGTCATGCTTTGAGTCAGGGGGATGGGAGTGACTTCAACCCATGATGTAACTAGGAGGCAACTCCCCCTGGTTACAGTGCCTGTGTGAGAGCTTGGAGATGATTGACTCCACACCATGGGGCCACATCTGCCTGGACTTATTGTGGCAACACAGTAAAGCTGGAAAAATATAGGAATGCTGGCAGGTGTAACTGATTGTGGGAGGAGTCGGAAATGGTGCTACAGAGGAAGATTGGCACTGGGATTTAAATCCAGATACAGCAGCCATGCATGGTTGGGACCATTCAGCTTCGAAGAGGGTTAGGACCATGAAGCTTTGGGGTGCTCCCTTTTGCCACATGGCTTAGGAAGCAGAAGCGACCTTGCTGGGAAGAAAAGGGGTGAAAAGACCCTTTCTGGTGGGCCATGAGAAGGTGCCACGCAGGTTTGGATTAACTGGAGATCATGGTAGCTACACAGCTGAAGGTGCCAGAAACCAAGGGGCTGCCTGAACCATGGACTTCTACTTCTTTTTCTGAGATACAGTACCCCAGACTGGGCAGAAGGAGAAGGAAGGACTGTGTGCATTTATGGGTATTCTATAAGGACTTTAATATTTTAATGAAGACATTAAGTCATTACTCTAAGTCTATATGACTCTTTGAATAAATAATTCCTTTCCTTTTCACCAATCTCTGGCATTGAGAGATATCTTTCCCTGGCGGTAGGCAAGGCAAACCTAGTATGCGGGATGCCTGGAGCAGAAAAGGGGTCCATTTGGTAATAGTATATCATTCACCCACCCCCACGTCTGTTTTATAACATAACTAGACACCTGGAACTTTCCACCTTGGTGACATTCCATTCCTGGCCTATCATTCGTACTCTGCTCATGCCTAGCTGCCTACTCTATCAACTCTAAATGAAAAGAAAAAAAGCATTGGACAGGTCTCTCTCATCCTTCTTTCTTTCAAGGAAAAGAGGAACTGAGAATTGAAATTATGTGTGCCAAAATAACCACACTGAATACTGATATTCACAAACCTGGAATATCTCTATGTCATTCAGAAAAATCTAATAATTTAGCCTTTTTGCTCTCAGGGTTCAGGGCTGATTCAGTCTAATGACTGGAATGTTACTTTCACAATCAATACCACCCATTTACCCAGGGTTTTTCTAGTTTCTAGTATTTTTCTTGAGAGATTTTAGCAAGAAGTTGCCCTTATCCTTACTTATATTCTCTTATGGAGCAAATATGGCTTAAAGTCCATG
The DNA here is from genome assembly GCA_004024845.1 of Tonatia bakeri. Taxonomy (NCBI): domain Eukaryota; kingdom Metazoa; phylum Chordata; class Mammalia; order Chiroptera; family Phyllostomidae; genus Tonatia; species Tonatia bakeri. Next base: position 2,961 of record PVIA01017464.1, read on the forward strand.
CCATGGTGAGCTGTGTTGATGTTTTCAGAAAACATTTCCTTTCAACCAAACAAATATTTGCATAGGTTTTCCTGCCTCTATTCTCATTCCCTTGATATGTTCTTGTGAATAAATGCTTGAAAGGGGAACACAAGAATCAGATCTTCTGAGTAATGTGAACAAATATTAGTCGAGAAGAACTTAATCCTCACCAGACTACATATACTTTAACGAATTATATAAATTGTAAACATGAATATATCCACTCAAACAATAAAAACAATTACAATATAAATTATAAAGGTAAAATGATAAAGTATTATTTTCCTATGATGTCTCTTAAAAGTCCAATTAGCTCAAAAAGAAGCCAACCCTTTTTATTTTATAATTCAAGTCACATATCTCTGACTCTTGCAATTATAAACAAACATTTCTGAAATTAACTCTCTCGGGAGATTATAAGAGAGAACCACGAATGCATCTATTTGTTTCTCAAAAAGATAAGAGAAGTTTTCATTGTTTTTTCTTTTATATTAAGGTATAAATTTAGGTGAAATTGTCCAGACTTTGTAATTGCCTAGACTATTGTGCTACCTTACATGCATGTCAATGTAATAATGCTCAAGCAATATTAAATTGTGCTTTTCTCTCTTCTCTATTTGAGCAGAGGTTTCTATTGCTGACAGGATTTTTTAATTTCCTCATCAAGATGTAACTAGGATATGTACTCCCTCCGTACTAGAGCATTAATAAAAGCTTTTTGTTATTTTAACTAGAGTAGTCTTGAATTACTCTGCATTTACCTCCTTATTTCCTGATTTTGGTTCTATGGCTTGTGGGGGAGGAAAAATAATCTTCATTTTAGCCTTCTAGGTTCTTGGCTGAGAACCCATTATAATAAAAGACAGGTTAGCAGAAGAAAAACAAACAGAAGTTTAATAACCTGTATGCCTCCTGTATACAAGGAAGAGAGAGACCTGGGAAAACTGAGTAACTCTTTCATATGGCCCAAGCATCTCCATAAATCCATCTCCCACCAAAGATCAAAGAAGGTATTGGAGAGAGGGGAAGAATAGTAAATGAAGATAAAATTTAAGTAAATTTAAGTAGATTTAAGTAATTGCCTTGCATTGACAGGAGTTTCTAGGGATAAGGTCATCCACTCCTCCTGGTACAGTGAGGGAGATACCCTTACAAGTGGAGATTTCCCTTATAAATGTAAATTTCTTTTAATATAAGGTGATTTCTACTAGCTTTTCAGAGCTTCTCCTGTGTCTGCTGTTTCTTAAAAATAATCAGCATAAAATAGTTCTTATGCCAAAAAGGCATATTTGGGGGTGGCCTATTTAGCTTCCTTTCAGGCCCTAATTCCTGTGTTCACTTCAGTGGCATTTTGATATGAAAATTTTTCAGTACTTGTAGGATCAATGGAAATGGCCCTTTGCCCTTCCATGACTAAGGCCATGGCCAGAAGGGATGTGTATTGCTTTGGAGATGGATTGTAAATCTCCTTTTTGAAGCAGATTCTAGTCCTGTGACTGCTTCTTGATCTTTCCCTCTGCACACACACACTGAGGTCAGGTAGTTGAGAGTCAAGCAGAGGATGTGTGCTTTGTTTGTCTGTGATCCCTTATAAGGAACCTCAGATTGGAGGATGTGTGGTCTCTCACACTGACCTACCAACATTGGTACACTCCTCTATAACATGAGTAATAAATGAATGCCCACATCTGCTAATCCTCTGGGTGTTTTTTTTTAATATCATGAACACTTAAGCAGAAACCCAGTTTGAAACTACTGCATTACAGTACTGATACCACTATGGTGATGGCCAAATGTTTGCAAATTATCTGCTCTTAAAGTCACACCCCCATGTACACAAACTCACATTAAGACTGTTGCAACACAGCTAAACAATCATCAGTTCCTATTTGCAAAAGAACATTATCAAAAGTTATATTACTATGCATTCAAGTTTTCAGATGGATAAAAAAATAACATTTATTTTTCTCTGACTTTTAGGTGGTTAACAATTACTGTTTGAAGCTGAACTTTATTGATGCTCAGGTACTATAAATTGTAACAAAGTACAGAGTAGGGGGTCTCCAAAATAGCAAAGCATATTTCTCACAAACCTTGTTTGGGGGAAGGAGGAGTGAATGATAAGGTATTTAAGATACTTTGCATAACCATGGCAAGTTAATAGCTGTGCTACTGCCCTGGTCAAAGGACTAAGTGATTTTAAGAGCATCTAGTGACTCTTGACCTACCAGGAGAGGCAGATGACCCTGTGACACTGAGAACTCTTACCCTGACTAAAGATGGCAACCAAAAGAAGGTAAAAGATAAGGGGGAACTGGCAAAAGTGACACATAATAGAAGGGGCCAGATATGAAGTCACATTGAAAATTCTGGGCTGAGCATTTAAAACAAGGGCAGACTGAAAGAGAAGGAGGAAGCAATCATTCAGTTTGAAAGGGTGTAGAGAAGGGGCCTTGGTCATCATGCTGTCTGATATGTAAGGAGATGCCACACACTTTGGAGTAGGAACTGGAGTAAGAAAGAGGAGGCCCTCTGGGGAACCTGCCTGGAGAAGACAGTGGCAGAGCTCATGGAGTTGTGCTGGGATTTGCCTAACCAACCACAGATTAATGGGAGATGCCTGGAGCTAAACTGAACTGTGACTGGGAGCTGGGAATGCTGAGCCACAGATTTCTGCTTTTCTGAAAGATGGTACCTCTAACTGGCATATTCTGAAATTGGCCTGGTTTGGCAAAGGGAGGCAGGACTATGTGTTTTGGGGTGTTTTAAAAGGAATGGGACTTGCCCTGGCTGGTGTAGCTCAGTGGATTGAGCGCGGGCTGCGAACCAGGCATCGCAGGTTTGATTCCCAGTCAGGGCACATGCCTAGGTTGCAGGCCATGTCCCCCAGCAACCACACATTGATGTTTCCCTCTGTCTCTGTCTCTCTCTCCCTCCCTTCCCTCTCTAAAAATAAATAAATAAATAAATAAATAAATAAATAAATAAATAAATAAATAAAAGGAATGGGACTTAGTGGCAGATATTCACCATTATTCTAAATCTGTATAACCTTTTTTTTTTTTAGAGAGAGAGGAAGCTAGGGAGAAAGAGAGAAATATCAATGTGTGGTTGCCTCTTGAGCACCCCCTACTGGGGACCTGGCCCTCAACCCAGGCTTGTGTACTGACTCAGAATCGAACTGGCCACCCTTGGTTCATAGGCTGGCACTCAATTTATTGAGCCACACCAGCCAGGGCTAAATCTATATAACCTTTAAATAAACAACCCCTTTCCTTGTTCACCAAACTCTTGCATTGGAAGTCACACTTCGTGACAGTGGGCAGTCAAATCCCACAGCTGATCCAGAACAGCACTGGCAGTGTTCTGGAACAAAATCACTGATTTACATGAGCACTGAGGCTGTAATAAAGGCAAAAAATACTTTAGCAATCTTTCTTAATGCATCACTGATTAAAACAAAAGAACATTTTTAAAAGGAAATAAAGTTTATAGGTAAAATGCATTTACTTACTAACCTTAACCTAACCGTTTAGTTTCTTCAAATTTTTTTGTATTTAGGTCTTTTATTAAAGAAAAATGTTGTGGTGCTGAGGATCAACCTGTATAAGTATTGAGTCCATTTTTTCAAATCAGTAGACTGTAACTTATAATGAGCAATGATAGACAAATAAGAAATTTAATTCCAGCATAATTATTGTTAATGGAATTTTAAAATGTTTCACTCAGTAAGAATTATAAAACTAAAATTTCATTCTCTGAGCTCAAAATGAATCATCTTATAGGATTTACATGGTAGCCAGAAAAGTAGCCAAACAGAAATTCCTAGAACTTCAGCCTTTTCTTATTGTTATTCATTGCCAATTTCCTGCTCTGGATGAGACCCATAACAAAACACATAATAAAAGATTCATGGAACATCTGATGTATAGGCAAAACTCCTCCTCAATGTCTACTTAGTAAGGAGATGAGGTTGTGACTCACTAAATTCCAAATTTTCCATCAGTTTGAAACTAGCCATGTCAAACATTTGTGACTTCCAGTAAGATGTAGAACATCTGGCTATCTGAGTAAAAAGGTGAATGCTTGTCTAGTTTCAAGCAATTCAGGATATTTGGCTACATTAGCATGGGCTTGATCAATGGAACAGGTCTGGAAAATTAAACCAAAGATGATCCAAATTAATTAAACAAGGAGGCGATTGAAGTGGCTCAAATGCCATCTTATCCTACATAAACAAACCAAAATCTAAGCCTGTAGTAAATGTGTCAAGGTTTTGAAATCAAACCACTAAAGACGACCAATCACCAACAGCCAATGAGCTTTTAGCTACAACCAATCAAATAATTTCCTTTTTTTTTTCCTTCCACACTTTCTCTATTGCCTTTCCCCTGGCTTCTGTCAGCAGAACCCTCCTGACCACTTTTAGTTTCACACTGCCCCATTCTAACGGATTTTTGCTCAAATGAACTGTTAAAATTTTTAATATGCCTCAGTTTATCTTTTAACAGTTGTGTGTATTTGGTATGGGGGAAAGGATTGCTTCATTTTGATTAGACAGAAAGAAAGGGCCTAGTATTAAAGGCATTTAAAATTTGTATCCTGATATCTAATCCAAAAACTTACAATAACCATTGAATTTAACTTCATTGTTGGGATCCTGTTCTCAGGCATGGCAGCAATACAGGGCATATTTATCTTCTAATGCCTAAAAGAAAGAGTTGACAGTAGAACAAAGAGCTGATTCTTATTGCTTTTCTGAGTTAAATGTGATCATAGTCTTTTTTTCTCTCTCTCTTGAACACATGTGCACAAATAGTGTAACTAGAAAAGACTGCAAATACATAAGCTTGCTTTAGAAATACACAAACTGAAATATTTAAAATAAAGTCTGTTTCAACCATTTTCATTCTTTAGCTTTGTCCTTTTGTGATACATTATTTATAGCAAAGTTTTGGGAGGAAAAATTTGAAGTCAACTCACAATGAAGATTAAGCCACTAAAAAATGGCGATTGTGATATGCATTCAATAGTGTTCTGTACGATAACTCATTTCACCACCATACAGATGAGACACTGATATTTGGCAAAGTGATTCCATAGATTTATAGCTTCATCATCTGCTTTGCTGATTGCTAGTCTCTCAAGGACAAATGGGCTCTCAGACACAATTGTAAATATCCAGGATAGAGCAATGTTATATCTACTCTGAATGATTATGTCATAATTAGGGGAAAGTTGCTAAATAAACTTAATTGAGCATTTAAAGGGCTATGTAAACATTTCTTTTTATTTCTTCCCTAAAGGAGCATGCTACATTTTTATTTCAAAATACCATCCATTCTTTCATTGGCCATCTCTTATTCTTCTTATGTTGATTACCTGGGTGGCGTTCAGCGAGATGTCACTATTTTTACAGAGATATGTAATTCCACGACTCCAATATCCCCAGAGTTCTTTTTCCTCTTCTTTTTTAAAACTGGAGGAGCTTGACAATGACTAAGCCCTTCAGTTATGAAATAAAGGACAGTCAGATTTGAGAGAAACACAAAAACTTTAGAGAGAAAAATCTATTTGGAAAAGAAGACATGATTCTGCTAAACCCTTAGGGTAGGGAAAATAGCCTAGAATTGAGAGTTAGTAATGATTAAACACTAAAAATGATTCCTTTCAATCACCTCTTGACATTTATATTGTATCATAACACCTCTGGTAACTCTGCTGGATTTATGAAAACAACAATAGAACCACCAAAATTACTCAGTGATTTATTTTTTTAAAAAAGAAAACAATAGACACGTCTATTGAATAGAAAGGATGTTTGTTTTTGGTTTGTTCTGTTTTGTTTTAGTTGCTAAAGCAGAGAAATTTAACTGTCCGCAGGCCTCTTAGAAAAGCACTGCACATATTCATAGCAGTATTGAAGGTTTAATGGACATTTAGGCTGTTTTCAGTTTCTTTGCAAATAGAAACAATGCTGCAAACAGCCTCATGTGTGCATTTTTGCACAATTGGGTAAGCACTGCTGTAAGATACATTTCTAGGAATGGGATAGCTCAGTTCAAGGGGTTGTGCATAAAAAATAGATACTGTCAAATTGTTCACCAATAAGGTTGTGTACTATATGGGTATGCTCACAATAAGGAGTTAATCTTCTTCAATATGATGGAGGAATGGTAGCTGGTTGTTGCAGCCAGTTGTTGCTTTATTTTGCATCTTGTAACTAATGATAAAATTTATCCTTTGCCTATTTATATTGGCCTTGAAAAATATATCTTTTAAAAGATTTAAAAATCATCTTATAAAGCGAGTTTTAAATAAAATTAAATCTAAACACAAAATGCTAATTTTCATCAATTTATTCTAAGCATAATTTAATAGGAAGCCACTGATTAGACTGATGAGAGCATTTCTGTAACTCACCTTGGCATGTCTGTTTGGGATTAAAGTCCTTCCTCCCAATTTTCAGACAGGCTTTATTTTAAAACACCTCCATGACTTCTCTCTCAGAGGTAAATTTTGGGCTACATCTAATACTCTCCCTTCAGTTGTCAGTGATGGAAAGGACGAGAATGGGAGATAAAAAAGAACAATAATATCAACAAAACCAGCACCAGCACCACCACTACTACTAATATCATCTAGCATGCATTGAGTACTTGTTTTGTGTCAATCCTTGTAACTATGTATTTGGCTTTGAGTAAACTCTGATTCAAAGTCTCATAACTATTAAGGAGCATATCCAGGACTCAAATCCAAAAGAAGAAGAAAAAAGAATTAAAAATATATACTCTAGAGGCTGATTACCTAAAATTTACTGGCTGTGTGACTGTAGTCAAGTAACATAACCTTTGCTTCCTAATATGGGTACTGGGATAAGGGTAGTATTCACCTATGTGATTGTTATGAAGGTTAAACTAGTTGAGATTTGTTAAAGGCTTAGAAGATTATCTGTCTGACACATAATAAACATCATGGAAGCACTAATTATTATGATCCAGAGCCTATGCTTCCCAAAGAAATATCCCAGAGCACTAGCTCTTCTTATCCTCCCTTCTAGCACTGCTTGAACTCTCTGCTATCATCAAAGCAATCTTCACTTAACAATCTTGATATAAACCATATATCACTCAACCTCTGGGCCCAAATAACACTTCTCTCCCTTTATTTCTCAACCCTTGTTTCATTCTATTTTTAAAATGGTTAACCAATAGGTTAACCATATAGGTTTCAAGTGTACAATTCAACAAAACATCACCTGAACACTTGCATCATGTGCCCATTGCCCCCAGCAAAATCTCTGTTCCCATTTTCCCCTCCTTTGCTCACCTCCACCAACCTGACAACACCTTTTCTTTCCCTCTGGCTATCACCACTCTGTCTGGGACTTTGTGTTATGTACCCTGTTTCATTCTTTCTACTGAACTCCAGCTGTCTCAAAGTATACCCATAATCAGATAAGATGCTGTCGGGATCAGGAGCAAATCCCCCCAGAATGTGCCACCCTGACATGAAGTATATTTTGAGCTGAAAATAATTAAAGCCCAACAAACTCATGAAGAGTTTTCTTCCCTCCCCCTTACCTGCCTAAAAGAATTCAGATAGAAAAACCTGCTTCTGGAAGGGAGGCTTCACATATTCACCTTAGCGTGTTCACTGTAGCAAAAATCCAAGCAAAAATCTGTTCCACTGGATCACCTTTTTCCCATTTGTTTCTGGGCAGTCCTGCAAGGATTTGTTTACCAAATGTTTGCTCCTTCTCATCTACCTCTGAATTTTCCAGCTTCTCCTCTTTAGTCTAAAATGACACATATACCTCATTTTGCTTCACTGTCTTTAGAATTTTCATGCTCATGTAAACTACCCATGAATATGTGTTAAGATTTTATTTTATCCTGTTAATCTGCTGTCATGTCACTTGAATTATTTGACCAGCCAGAAGATTGAAGGAGGTAAGGGGAAATTTTCTCTGGCCCCAAAAATGCCGAGGAATAATTTAAACTTTCCCCAATGGTACCACCTGTCTTCCTAGTCATGCGACCACCTTGAAGGCATAAACCCTAATACCATCACTCAGCCACAAATTTGAACCATGAAAGCAATTAATATTAACCCAAGTCATATTCTAATTATAACTGAAGGTCTTCATCAAGACCATCCAGGGAAGCAGCAAATATTCTCATTTTGAGAATTAAAACCAGGATTATATCAGCAGCTTGCATCAGAATTCTTGAAAATAAAACTTCCTAGTAAAAATAATTTGCAAGGCCCTAGGAATGGCAGGTGAGACACAGAGCCAAGACAATTAAAGATAAAGGCCAGTTTTTTTTCCTGTATGACACAAAGTAATACATATGTTATTCCTTCTCCTTCTCCTCCTCCTCCCCCTTTTCCTCCCCTTCCTCTTCTTCTCCTTCTTGATTCTGAAAAGGAGACAAGAAAGAGAAGAGAGGAAAAGGAAGGAGTGATATGCCACCCAAACTAAAAATCACTGGGTACACTATGTGGGGTGAAGGGCCACAAACAAAATTCTTCAATGACAATGTCATCTGACTTCTTAACCTTACTTTATGGGGGTGGGTAGAGGTAGCACAGGGTATAGAGGGCATACAAGGTAATGGAAAAAATACAATAAAAATTGAGATAATTGTAGATTCTCATGCAATTGTAAAAAATAATATGAATAGATAGCTTGTGCACTTTGCCCAGTTTACCTGAGTAATAAATTTTGAAAACTATACTATAATATCATAGCCAAGATATTGACATTGATCTCAATCACATTTTTCAAGTTCTAATTTTATTCATTTGTGTGCATGTGAAAGACTTTTAAAAATAGGATGTCTAACCAATCCAAAAGAACCTATGCACCCCAATGTTCATAGCAGCACAATTTACAATAGCAAAGTGCTAGAAGCAACCTAAGTGCTCATCAGGAAATGAATGGATAAAAAAACTATAGTACATTTACACAATGGAATTCTATGCAGCAGAAAAAAGGAAGGGGCTCCTGCCCTTTGTAACAGCATGGATGGATCTGAACATCATTATGCTAAGTGAAATAAGACAGGTGGTGAGGGACAAATACCATATGATCTCACCTTTAAGTGGAACCTAATCAACAAAACAAATAAGCAAGCAAAATAGAACCAGAGACATTGAAATTAAGAACAATCTGACAGTAACCAGAGTGGAGGTGGGAGGGGATAGTGGGGGAAGGGGGTAGGGTTTTCAGGAACAACTATAAAGGACACATGAAAAAAAACAAGGCGGGGTGGAAGCAAGGGAGGGAGGTGGAGATGGCTGGGGTCGGGGGGGGGAGTTGTGGGGGGTTAATGCAGACAACTGTAATTTTTAAAATATTTTTTAAAAGATTTTATTTATTTATTTTTAGAGAGGGGAAGGGAAGGAGAAAGAGAGGGAGAGAAACATCTGTGTGTCATTGCCTCTCATGTGGCCCCCATTGGGGACCTGGCCTACAACCCAGGCATGTGTCCTGACTGGGAATTGAACCGGCAACCCTTTGGTTTGCAGCCCACGCTCAATCTACTAAGCTACACCAGCCAGGGCCAGACAGCTGTAGTTGAACAACAATAAAATAATTTTTAAAATATTAAATAAATGTATATGAAGACAAAGAGGGTGTCTAGCCATGGCTAGTATGCCTCAATGGATTGAGTGCCAACCTGCTAACCAAAGGATCACCAGTTCGATTCCCAGTCAAGGCAGATGCTTGGGTTTCAGGCCAAATCCCCAGTTGGGAGCATGTAAGAGGCAACTACACACTGATGTTTCTCTCCCTCTCTTTCTCCCTCCCCTCTCTTTAAAAATAAATAAAATATTTTAAAAAATAAAAAGAGGGTATCTAGCATGTAGTTTGAAAATACTTTCATTTCTTCAATATAAACTTTCTGGCCAGGTCTCCACAGATTTTTATGTCAGTTGGTTTGGGGTGGGTATTGATTGAGGAAATAAAGCCAAAGAATTTTTTCTATTCTGAAACAGAACAGTATAGAAGATAGACAGCACACACAGAAATAAGAATCCAGAACTAAATGGAACCATAAGAATGTCAGCCACCTAAAATTCATAGAAATCTTCAGCAGGTACTCCAAATGGTGGGGAATGGAGTTCAAGTGAATTCTATAAAGATGGAAGAACCCACTTAATAGGAGGTTACATATAGTATTGCAATGTCCATACTTGAATGAGGTCCTTGTTTACATGATATATTTTAAGAAACCCCACAGAGGCCCATTCCCTAAATCCTTAATCACAAGCTATAGTGCCTCAAGAGCAACTGTTATGAATTAATCCATTTATATTCTTGAAGGAATTTATTAAATCACATATATTAAGTGTAAATACTTCTGGAAGGAGACATCTGTTTCAGATGATGTTCTGAGTCCATGCTTCAATTACTTCTCTGTTCCAAACACAAACTTATGATTTATAAAATATAGAGAGATAAAATCAGAAAGATATAGCTGGAATAAAAATATAATATGGCTACCACTGAAGACCAGAAGTAGAAAAAAAAGCATAAAATCATATGTGAGCCTGAAGCCACTTCTAGGTTCTCTGTTTGGAAGTAGGCAGAGGCAGCTGGAAGTCTAGTTGCCGTGGGGTAAATAAACAAAGCGTTTTATGCAAAATGTGCAGCCAAGTTTGAGTCTAGGAGCTTGGAGGAACCTCACCCATTTCACTAGTCATTGAAATAAAACAAGCTCTCCACTTGACAGAGTTGAATAACAAATTAATGAATTAAAAAATATTTCTGAGAAAATAAACCCAGGACATGGCATCAAGGAAAAGATTTTAAGAATATATAAAGAATAAATTAAAGAGACATAGGTAGACCAAAAGTTTCCAATATTCATCTTATAAAAGTCCTGGAAAATGGAATGGATGAAATGGTACCCATGAACTCTTTGAGGATATAATGGCTGAAAATTTTTTGAACTAAAGACATACTTTTTCAGATTGAAAGTACACTCCAAGTACAAAACAGTTTAAGTAAACATAAATTTATATCTAGGTACATCATGTAAGATTCCAGAGCATCATGGTTAAGAGAGAATCTTAAAAGATACCAGAAATAAATGACCAGTAACATACAAAAATACTGAGCTGATCTCAATTTTTGTTTAAAAAAGAGTCCAAATAAAGTGAAATGATACCTTCAAAGTACTGAGGGTGAGAGGGGACAATGAACATGGAATTTTATAATCAATTAAATTATCATTTATAAACAAGAGCAAAATAAAGGCATTTTCAGGCATACAAGACTAAGAAAGTTCATTTCAGGTTCTCACTAAAAGAATTATCAAGATATGTATTTTCAAAAAAAGCAAAGTAAACAAAGTGGGAATATGTTATTTTCTGAAAACTGCAGAAATTACACAGAGAATTATGAAATTTATCCATAAATTTCATTTCTGCTGTAAAAATAAATGAACATTTTTAAAGGTAAAACCACAATTTCTAACCTAGGGCTTGACAAACTTTTTCAGTGAAAAACCAGATAGAAAATATTTTGGGATTTGGGGTCACACAATTTCTGTTGTAACTACTCAGTTCTGCCAGTGTAGGGCAAAAGCAGCCATAGATAGTGTGTAGATAAATGAGTGTGGCTGTGTGCCAATAAAACTTTATTTATAAAAAACACATAACCAGAGTTCCGGCCAAGATGGAGGCATAGGCAGTCGCATTGTGCTTTGTCGTGCAACCAAGACTGAAGACAACAAAGATTGAGAAACAATTAACAACCAGAACAGAGAGAAATTAATTGAACAGAAGTCGGGCTCCAGTCCATCCAGACCGGTAAGGAGCGGCGGAGTTGGGAGGCCTGTGAAGTGGGGTAGAGGGGTCCCGGCGGGAAGAGGCGCTGGCTGGCAGGCGCAGGCGCGCAGGGCGCAGACGGCAGCGGACGGACCGGTGGCGGACGCTGGGCGCGGAAGCGTGGAGGTGACTAGCAGACCCAGTGAGGGGCGCAGGGCAGCTGGCTGTCCGCAGCCACACGTTTGCGCACAAACTAAGTGAAAACGGGCAGCACCACTGCATTTCAAAGCTTAAGAGCCCCGTCTGGGAACTGAGGCCGGGAGACTCTCCCAGCCTCACAGGAGACTTCTCGGGGAAGCCCACAGAGTCCGAGAAAGTGCACCAGCCCACCGCCCGGGAGCCAGCACAGCAAGGGCCCAGTTTGCTTGTGGGAGGCAGTGGAGGGGATGGAAGTCCTAGAGAGAGTGGAGCAGGCGCCATTGTTCCCTCTCAGAGCCCGCCCCCACATAAACGTCACAACCCAGCGACTGGGGTGCCCCGCCCCGTGAAAACCTAAGGCTCTGCCACCCTTATGAAACAGCCACATCCAAACCAAAGGAAAATTAAAAAGATGGCTCAAACAGATTTGAAAGCCCCAGAACCAATTTTTTTAAGTGACCAAGAAATTGCCGAATTACCAGATGCACAGTTCAAAGCACTGTTGATCAGGAAGCTCACAGAATTGGTTGACTTTGGACATAAATTAGATGAACAAATGCAGGCTACCATAAGAGAAATGAAGGAAAACGCACAGGGAACCAATAGTGAGGGGAAGAAAACTGG
>PVIA01017465.1:0-15086 GCA_004024845.1 Tonatia bakeri
GAGGAAGGAGACAAATGGAGCAGGCCCATTGAGAGCTGTTTTGCATAGCAACAGCTCTGCAGCCAACCTCTGGGGTGTGGTCATTTAACATATCTATAACCTTTGACTGGCTACATAGATATGTTAAATAGCTATGGCCATGCTCTGAGCCAGGAGGATGGAAGTAACTTCCCCACCAAGATGTAACTGGGGGGGGGGGCAGGTCCCCCGAGTTACAGCGCCTGCGTGAGAGCTTGGAGATGATTGGCTCCATGACATGGGGCCACATCTGCCCAGACCCACGATGGCCACCAGAAAAGCTGGAAAGAATAGCAGATTGAGGGCAGGTGTGGCCAAGTGTGGGAGGAGTTGGAAATGGGGCTGCAGAGGAAGATTGGCGCGGGATTTAAAAGCCCAGGGGCGGCAGCCATAGAGGAGTGAACCACCCGGCTTTCGGCAGAGCAGAAGGCTTCCGCAGCCCTGTAGAGTGAACCACGCGGATTTGGCTGAGTACCGGGCTCCTGCATCTCTGTGAAGAAGAACCATGAGGCTTTTGGCTGAATAAGGACTCCTGTGGTCCTGGAGGAGAGAGGACCACGCACCTTTGCCAGAGTGGGTTCCCCCACAGCAATAGTAGGGGGAACCATCACCCAGTTTTAGCAGAGATTCCGGCGACACAGCTGATGGTGCTGAGAACCAAGACAGGCCTACCAGCCTAGCACGGATTACTGGGAAGATCCAGACACTGCCTGAGACTGGACTTCTATTTTTCCTTTCCTGAGATACGGTACCCCATACTGGGCAAGGGGGGAAGGAAGAACTGTGTGCGTTTAGTGGGTGTTTTAAGGGACTTTAAGATTTTTTTTGGAATTTTGGTAAAAAACATCAGGTCACTGCCTTAAGTTTTGTATAGCACAAAATAAACGTTTTCCTTTCCTTTTCACCAGTCTCTGGCATTGAGAGATATCTTTCCTATATGGCAGCGGACAAGACGGACCCGAATTTCTATCAGTAAGAGCATCACCCTCCCGGGGCTCCCAGGCCCCCTTTGCTTGTTTGGGTCCTGCTCTGTAACACTATGGCTTTTAGTTTACTTGACCATTTCAGATATTTGCATAATTTAAATTAAGATCCAAGAGTACACGTACATTTAATTTCTTATAAATTTTACGTTCTAATCATTTCCTTTATATATAATTATCCCTCTGAAAATGTTCTTTTCCAAAAGAAATACTTGTCACAATCTTTGACCAGCCAACGTGACGGAAAGAAAAGATGAGGAAAATCCAACCAGCAGGTAGCCCCAGAGCATTTTGCATTGGCCTAAGGCTATAGAATATGACTGACTCTTCCCAGCAGAGGTGGCGACATCCAGACCATTAAAATCATGTGGAGATGACTCTGCCTTCTTCAAGCATAAGCCAACCAACCACAAGAATAGGAAGAAATGAAGGCAAGAAGAAACCATGAATTATAAAATTATGCCAAAAATAACCACAGATGGTATACAAACAGGAAGTATCACAGTATCCTCAAGCCTGTGATAGCACTTAAAATAATTTTCCATTTATCTTTAAAATTCTTAAAACATCAGCCCTGGCAGGTGTGGCTCAGTGGACTGAGGACCTGACTGAAGCAAGAGGTTGCCAGTTCCATTCTTAGGGCACATGCCTGGGTTGTGGGCCAGGTCCCTACTAGGGGGTAAATGAGTGGCAACCACACATATGTTTCCCTTCCTCCCTTCCCCTCTCTCTAAAAATAAATAAAATCTTTAAAAAAAATTCTTAAAACATCACTGAATGTGAGTCATAGAAAGAATCTAAGGATAACTAGGATGCAATTCACAGGTAAGGAGAGTCAGTTCCCATGGCTTTATTACATATTCAAATAGTAGGAAGAAAATACAAGTTGACCTTTGCGAAATGGCTTGTTTCTCTGAATAATGAATAAGGCGAGGGGGCAACTCTGGTTCAGCTCATCTTCTCTCTACCCCTACTTTCTCCCAGGTGCCCCTCTCTTTCAAGTCTAAGTCTTTTTAGTCCTAGAAGATATATCTCCTTGAGAGTTCAGGATCAACAACTTTGCTTAACTAAAATAGCACTAGAGTCTTTCTCCCCAAGGCCAACCAAAGAATGTGCTAAAGGTTAATGTGCTAAAGGTTAACTCTTTCCCCTCCTCCTTGTACCTAACTCCCTCCTGCAGGTTACGTAGACTCTCACTGGCAGGAGTTCACCTCAAATCCTTTGTGGAATGTGGTGATAGGCAAAAACAACTGGGATGGGGAATGCCGGGGAGGGAGTTGAAAAACGAGCTCTCACAAGCTCCCCTGATGCTCACATAACCCTGAGCAACTCTGGGCTTAAAAAAAAGGACAGAGACACTTCTCTTCTGAAGATCAAAAACTCATTCACCATAGGATGTAACAGGAACCAAATGGTAAGTGTGAAATGTATTGGTGACCAGGAGGTTTAACCATACTTTCAGACTTTCTAAATGGACCATATTCTGTCTTGGCCTTTGTACAAGGTATTCCTCTTCCCTAAACTGGTCTTACCCCTCACCCTTACCAAACACTATCTCACTCATCTTTCTGATCTCAGCTTAGCTGTCCCTACTTTCAGATGGCTTTCAGGACACTCACACAGAGCCCCAGAAAAACAGGAGTTACTCTTTTTAGTCTCTCAAAGAACGCTTTATTCCCATTTCAGAGCATCCCCAGCCTCTGTGGTAATTGTACATTTACTTTGTATTTCCTTTACTAGATTGTAACTGTCGGGGTTCAGAATGAGCCACCCCAAGGTGTATCTCAGTGGTATGCAGATTACCTTGAGCTAAAGGCAATTTCATCTTCTGGTACAAGAGAAACTTCAGCCCCTCCATTTAATTACTATCTATAGGGTAGAGCAACCTTCCATTTACTAAACATCTAGTCTTATCACTTTGCAAGGACCCTTTGAAGCCCCCAGGGTGCATTACCTCATCCCTAGCTCAGGATGTCTTATATACCTCAATCTCCCTTTCTATCTCTGAGTCCCTCCTGCATATGGGGTTCCCAACTATCTCAGGTATGGTGGGTTCCCATACATATATACATATGTGTGTATTAAATTTGGTTATTTTCTCTTGCTAATCTGTCTCATGTCTATTTAACTATTAGACCAGCCAGGAGAACCTTGAAGGCAGAGGAAAGATGGTTCCTCCCTCCTGACAAAACCAATGTACCAATGTTAGTACTTGGAAGGTATGCTCTTTGGGGCATAGCAAAGTATGAGTACACAATAAATAATTGTTGAATAGATTTAAAAATGAGTAAATAAAGGTGATTATGAATAAGTATAAGAAGCAAAAAGAAGACTAGAACTTAATGGGGAAAATTACAAACAGTGTAATTACATATGTACTAAGAGTGAGCTTCCAAAAGGATCGGAGAGGAGAATGAAGGCAGTTATCCTGCCAACGAAAGGGTTTTTGGGAACAACTATAGAGGACACATAAACAAAACCAAGTGGGGGTGGGATCGGGGAGGGAGGTTGGCTGGGGTGGGCGGGGAGAGGCAGGGGGAAAAGGCAGAAAACTGTACTTGAACAATAAAATTTTAAAAAAAAGAAAACATCAATGCACAAAGTTAAATGCAAAAGGATTAATAACTGACAATGCAGATTACTGTACAACTATCTTATGAAACTTTATTATGATTGCACTATTAAGAACTGTTGCTTCAAATCCATCCAACTGATGGCCACACTCCAGAATACAGCTGATTCGGACCTTTCTTGAGTTGGGCCCCCTTTGCATTTTGCCCTCAGACAGCTGCCTCTGATAAAGCAGCAGGTGGTTTACAAGCTCCAGAGAAAACATCTGGGAGATATCTGACCTGTCAATACTATGCAAATCGCATGCAAAATTACCACATTAGGCACAGGAGCAAAATCGGCCTACAGAGCCCAGTACTATAATTTATGGGGTGCAGAGGAAATCCCCCATTTTCTTCGGGAGAAAAGGCTCTCATGACTACATAGTAGGTAGGAATAGCCACAAGTTAGTAGCAATTGCTGCAACCATGATTCAGTAAAGCCTGCTGTCTGGTAGCAACTTTCTGCATTCCACAAAAGCAGCCCTTTGGCAAGAGCAACGACCCACCATCTTCCACAGAAGAGAAGTTTGTGTAAGAAGAGAAGTTTACACAGAAGGCGTAAGTCTGCTGAAAGAGTCCAACCAAATAAAGAGCTGGCCACGCCTGGGAAAGGAGGAATGCCCCTGAGACATAAAGGAAAGAGAAGTGTCAGGTCATTTTTGGCAAAAGGTTAATAACACGGATCTAATATTTTTTTTAGATTTTATTTATTTATTTTCAGAGAGAGGGATGGGAGGGAGAGAGTGAGGGAGAGAAACATAGATATGTGAAAGAAACACAGATACGTGAGAAAAACATCAACTGGTTGCATGCTTTAGCCGGGGACCTGGCCTGCAACGTAGGCATGTGCCCTGACCAGGAATCAAATTGGTGACCTTTCACTTTGCAGGGGTGTCCAAACTTTTGGTATCTTTGGGCCACACTAGAATAAGAAGAGTTGTCATGGGCCACACATTAAACACATTGCAACAAGTAATCACCAAAAAATCTCATAATGTTTTAAGTAAATTTACAATTTTGTTTTGGGCTGCATTCATAGCCACCCTGGGCCACATGCAGCCCGCAGGCCACAGGTTGGACACCCCTGCTGATAGGATGACACTCAACCTCCTGAGCCATGCCAGTCAGGGAGAATCCAATTTTGCAATAAAACCTGGTCATCTAGTCATCCACACTTGGTGATGTATTTAGGAGATACAATTTGAAGGTTATATCCACTGTTACAAACCAGCAAAATAATGTGGGTTAACAAACCTTGGCGTGGTGGATGTGCTCTCCATCTTGGAAATTAATAGTGCCAAAGGCATCTGTCGGGCTCCTCGTCGTGTGCTTTTCAACAGACCACTGTTGGTCTTCGTCACCACCAGCCGCCGAGCCAGTCCGGGTAAAATCCGTCCCGTGATGGTCACCAATCAGTCGCCCGCAGTAACACCTTGGATTTGGGGTGAAAACCAATTTCAAAATAGAAAATAGATGTAATGTTTCTACATTTCTCCAGCACGATGTAGAGGGCCTACATTAAGAATTTTTAAAATGTCACATTAATATTTATATTAGATTTTTAACACTGGCCTACATGAAAACTAACAAAATATAATATTCATCACATTGGTGAAAGAATGACAGACTTCTCATCTTGCATGAATTAGGAACAATCAGAAGAACAAATTAAAATTTGGATATGTAGAACTTCTGTACTTGCTTCAATAACAAATTATATATCTGCAGAGCAAGAAAACTGTTTATATCAAATATGTCATACCATGCACTTGTTATATACAAAGGGGTTATTATCAGCTTAGAAATAATTGAGGCATTTGGTCTGTATAAAAAGCAACATAAAAACATGTACAAATTATGGGGTCCCAGAGAACAAGGAAGCAGGATGAAGAGACAAGAAGTCAGAACGTAGAGGACAGTATTGGGGTTCCAAAAGAAGGCCTATGATGCTAAGGGAAGAAGAAAAACCCCAAATGTACAGAATACACGTGATCGGGATCTACTGGAGAGAAATGTGCCATCTCGTCATCTCGTGGAGCAAGGGTCGCTCTTGGAAATGAAAAACATCTCATAAACTGATGATGCATCTCACTGCGGCTTTTTCTAAACAGAACAGCAATGGAGGCAACCACACCTGGAAAGATAAATCACTACTCTTTCATAGGATTGTTCTTCAGTGTCAACCCACATTCTGCTAAGTATTTTTCTAGTTTAATCCATTTGATTTGAGTCTATCTAGCTTTAGTCTAGTTTTTAACCACGTCATTAAATTGTGGCAAGGTGGATGCTGCAAAACTGTTATTCTTTGGAGCATTTGAGATCTTAGTCCCTGGCATATGTCATCAGTTGGGCTCAAATAAACTCTTATAAAAAATTTTTTTTGCCCTGGCTGGTGTGGCTCAGTGACCTGAGTGCTGCCCTGTGAACTGAAGGGTCGCTGGTTGATTCCCAGTCAGGGCACATGCCCGGGTTGCAGATCAGGTCCCCAGTTAAGGGCACGTGAGAGGCAACCAATCCACGTATCTCTCTCACATTGCTGTTTCTCTCTACCTTTCTACCTCCCTTCCCTTCTCTCTCTAAAAGTAAAGAAATAAAACCTTTAAAGATTTTTTCTAATTATGGCAAGGTGGCCCCCAAAAGGAACCAATCATCCCCCAAATTAAAGAAAATATGTTTTCCATGTTCATCCCTTTAGTCATAACTTTCAGAAGTTCCAAACTATATATCACCAAGACATACTAAAAACTCACCCTAAGAATCAACTTTAGAATGATGCCAATTTTACCAATTCCCTCCCAAATTGTCTTTATGAATTCTATAAAATATCCTTAAAAAATCCTAAAATGCTTTTTCAGAGACCTTAATGCAGGAATTCTAAAATTCATACGGATGTATAAAAGTGTCCAAGAGAGTAAAACAATTTTTAAAAGAATAAAGCATATCCTTGGCCAGGTGGCTCAGCTGGTTGGAGCATTGTCCCATAAGCCAAAATGTTGTGGGTTCAATTCCTGGTCAGAGCATGTACCTAATTTACAGGTCCAGACCCAGGTTGGGACATGTACGAAGACAACTAATACAGGTTTCTCTCTCACACAGATATTTCCCTCTCCTTCTCTCTCTCTTCCTTCCTCTCTAAAATTGGTAACATATTCTCGGGTGAGGATTTTTTTTAAAAGCCATTTAAAAAAGAAAAAAAAGCATAGAGTACTAGCCCTACCAGACATCAAGATATATCACAAAGCTATAATATTGAAACAGAGTGGCATTTACAAGGAATAGAAGTGGATCTATGACATTGAAAAGAAAGCTCAGAAATAGAGCCATAGACATGTGGGAACTTGGTATATAAGAGAAATGACATCGGAAATGAATGAGGCTAGGACGGACTGCTCAGCAACTAATGTTGGGACATTGAGCCCTCCAAATGAAAAAAAAAATCAAACTAGTTCCTAGTGAGGTGGGAAAAGTATAAGTTTTAACTGATTTTAATTTCTGAATTGTATGAAAGCAGATGTTTTTACAGTATCATTCACATCAGTTTTCCTGCAGATTGTAAGGCTGGGAGAGTATTGACAGGAAGAGGTTCTGGAGAATAAAGTAGGAAGTGGGAGGAGTAAATAAAGCCTTTTCAGTTCACTACATGCTTATGTTTGCTTTGATTTTAACAAAATTTTAAATAATTACTGAAAAGAAAAACATTTTTAGGAAAAGGTAGAAGGTTAGTCAAATGGAAACTCTTCCCCCAGTATTGTAGACTGAATTGGTCTCCCAGATCCATATGTTGAAGCCCTGACTAATCCCCAGTGTGACTGACTATACTTGGAGGTAGGCCCTACAAAGCAGTAAGAAAGTTTAAATAAGGCCAGAAGAGGAAGGCCCCAATCGTATAGGACTGGTGACTTTACAAGAAGAGAAAGAGACACCAGGAGTCTCTATCAGCAAATGCACAATGGAAAGGCCAGGTGAGGACGTAGCAAGAAGGTGACTGTTTGCACAGCAGGAAGAGAGGTCGCATCAGAAACCAACCTTGGTGGCACCTCAATCTTGGACATTCAGCCTCCAGAACGGCGAGAACACAAACATCTGTTGTTTAAGCAACACAGTTGGTGCTCCTCTGTTACAGCAGCCTGAGTAGGACAGTACACCCGGCCGCCCAGTCTTTCCTGTCTGTGGACAGTGTCTTTCTGTCCCCATGATTTGCTACACTCTGAATTTTTTTGTAGCCCAAGTAAATTTAACATTGGTTCAATCCATAATGTGAATTTCAGAATGTGATCACGATTAAGAAAATCTTGTTTTATCTTCCTTACAAATGAGAGGTAAAACCACTTTTACAAGTGCATAGTTTAAAATGCAAATTACTGTTAAAATTTGTATTGCCCATAATTTTGTGTGATATTGTGATTTTTAATAAATATGTATTTGGTTCTTGTCCCCGTTTTTGTCACAGAGTTCCTAAAACCCTTGGAATTTCCTAAGAGATAAGAGTGACAAGGAAGAGAAATAGCACATTCCAGCAAAGAATCTAGGTAATGATGCAAGATAAAAGAAATCTGTTTTGCTGGTAAACCAGTTTACAGGTGCCTCAAAGTATCATTAAAACAGGTGCTCAAAAAAAAAAAAAAACCCTCAGAAAATTAAAAATGGAACTGCCTTTTGACCCAGCAATTCCAGTGCTTGGATTATACCCTAAGAGCCCTGAAACACCAATCCAAAAGAACCTATGCACCCCAGTGTTCATAGCAGAACAATTTACAATAGCCAAGCGCTGGAAGCAACCTAAGTGCCCATCAGCAAATGAATGGATCAAAAAACTATGGTACATTTACACAATGGAATTCTACACAGCAGAGAGAAAGTGAGAGCTTATACCCTTTGTGACAGCATGGAGGGAACAGGAGAGCATTATGCTAAGTGAAATAAGCCAGGCAGTGAGGGACAAATACCATATGATCTCACCTTTAACTGGAACATAATCAACAAAAGAAAAAAAGCAAACAAAATATAACCAGAGACATCGAAATTAAGATCAATCTAACAATAGCCAGAGGGAAGAGGGAAGGGGACAGGGGGGAGAATGGTTTTCAGGAACTACTATAAAGGACACATGGACAAAACCAAGGGGGAGGGTGGAAGGAAGGGAGGGAGGTGGGTTTGGCTGGGGTGGAGGGGCGGGGTGCGGAGAAAATACAGACAACTATAATTGATAAACAATAAAGTAATTAAGAATACATAAATAAATATTCAACACCATGCCAAAAAAAAAAAAGAGTGACAAAGGTGCTGGAAATTGACTCAGTCACCAATGGCCAATGATTCAATCAATGGTGCCCATGCAATGAAGCCTCCATAAAAAAACCCAAAAGGATGGGGTCTGGAGAGCTTCCAGTGGGTGAACCCATGGAGGTGCTGAGAGAGCGGTACACTTGGAGGGAAGGGCATGGAAGCTCTGTGCTCCTTCCCACACACCTTGCCCTGTGCATCTCTCCCATCTAGCTATTCAGCTGTATTCTTTATAGTATCTTTTACAATAAACCGGTAAACTTAAGTAAGTATTTCTCTGAGTTTTATGTAATCTGCTATAACAAATCAACTGATGGGGGTCTCAAGAACTTCCAAACTATAGCCCATCAGACAGAAGCACAGACAACTTAGACTTGCAACTGGAGGGGGAAAGTGGAGCCTGAAGTGGAGGGTGAGGAGTAGCCGTTGAGCTCTACACCTGTGGGATCTGACACCTCTCCAGAATTAAGTTAATTACTTGCTGGTGTTGGGGGAGAAAACACATCAGAATTAGTGTCAGACTTGGTGCTGGTATGCACACGTGTCACTCACAAGTCATGGATCAATTGCAGTGTGTGTGTGCACAAAGCATCTTCATCATCCAAATAAATTGCAAAATGAAAACTTAATGCTTTACAAGTATTTCAGTTGATAGAAGTTCTTGTCAAAGGCCTTCAGCCATTTACACATCTGAGTAATTCACATAATCTATTACATTCGAATAATTAATTTCTCCTTCAAAAATGTCTCATGTGTCTTTTTTTAAATCTTCCCTTGAAAGGGAAATAAAATATACCAATAAAGCTCTTTCATTAAGTTCATTCAAGATGTGAGAAAATGATTCCAATGAATGTGAAACAGAATGCCTAAAAATTAAATCTTATTTATGTCTTACCTAATTAGATTCTGGCAGACCTGGCATCCTGCAGTACATCTGCATTAAAGAATAAAATCTGTTAGTTTACTGACATATTTGAAAACATATGTAATACTTTTACAGTAAATATCTGTTTTCTTCCATGATCTGGAAATCAGAATTTGCTTCATACTCATTCGTCATTCCCCAAATATCCCCATGTCATTTACCAAATATAATTACACTGCAGAAACTGTGATCTAATTAACAGAACACTAATGTCAGAACTTAAACAGCTGGATTTAAATCTCACTAACAATTCTTCTAATCTCCAGTTTTCACACCTGAAAATATCTGCCCTACAAGATTGTTAAAAGGATTATCTGAGATAACACGTGAAAAGTGCCTTATTGCCCTGGTACACTGCAGTATATACAATAATGGTAGCTACCACTACTGTTATACCATGAAGATAACGCAGAATTCTTGAGAATCAAGTCTGAAAATATACATACACAAACATTTTTAAAACCAAAAACACTATCAAATTAAGGGACAGTTGGTGTTATTTTTAGTCTTTCTTTTTTATGATTCAAAAGAACCTTCTGGATTTGGAGGTTAGCATTGTGGTCACCAGTGACCATATTTTAGGTGTGAATAAGTTTTAACTGAAAGAGAACTCTAGTTTAAAATGCTGGAAGAAAAAGTAGTGTTCACAGAATTGGAGTCATTCTAAATTATTCAGAACTAAATCTTCACAACTCTCACTTCTTCCTGTCCTAGACTTTTGGGAATGTCTTTTTCTCAGAAGCTTTCAAACTATAAAATTGTAATGGGGGAGATTGCAACCCACCCCACCACTCTGCCTAATAATGTAGCTTGTAGATGAATGGCATGTTTGTACAAGAATCTTAGGAACTAACTTCAAAAGATACAGACCCCAACCTTCAGTCATCCCAGCTCTGGGAGATTTGCCGACCTTCAGCAGTGGATCCAGGATTATGGGAAGCCAGCATGACGTGAAGCCAGGATGATGCGCACTGACCACCACTTGCTTTATCGGAACAGATTGTGCTGGTCTGCACGCAGAGAACTTTTCAACCCCCTTCCTTGATCTCTTTGTTCTGTTTCCCTCCCCTCCTTATCACAACCTCTGCCTCCACTGAGATGTGGAGATAGGCTTTGAGAAGTGAGTCCCCCATCTTCCCAGAAGATGGGTTTTGAGACATGAGTCCCTCAACTTCCAGATGGCCAGCATCTGAATAAACCACTTTCCTTGATCAGTACCTACCCCGTGAGTACTGGCTTTCATAGGGGCAGGCAGCTGGACCTGCTCTCCGTTACAGCTTCATTTCAACAAGTTCAAATGAGAAGGAAAAAGACGTAATCAAATCTATCAGATTTGCTTCTTATTAGGAGCTACAAAAAGAATCAATAAAAGCTAAGCTTTTATCTAAATATAAAATAGTATACTACCACCCTTTTTCTGTGTACCATAAGGAAGAAAACCACATGAAAGCTACCACATTGAAAATCTAACTGGGCTCTAAGAAAAAGGTTGGCACAAGAGGAATAGCCATAATCACCCATTAACTTTTTTACCATCACAGAAAAACAGAGACTGCTTTTATTTCCCATAAAATGTCACATATCCTTGATCATTCATAGAATTATGATCATTGATATTCTTCCTGAGTCTATGGGTGAATGGCCTATAGTTTACCACTATTCGTGATGTTCAAGGTGATCGTGAAGCGGATTTACACTTACAGAGCAGTAGGAGCTGCCTGAGCTCAGTCTGCCTTCCATGGCAACCTCCATCACATTGTAAGATGTCGTAAAGATTTAATAAGCAAAATGAGAATTTCTAATCATAGGGCTTATAAGGCACAGGTAATTCAGCGAGGGTGGGACTAGTAAATATTTAACAAAAGCAAGGAACACTATTTTAGTCATTCCCGAAGAACCAGAATTTCACTGACCTCACCATGCTACCTTTCATAAGCATGTATAGCAGTGACTGCTAAACTTCAAAGGAACATAAGGCCAAATGCCCAAAGGAATCTAAAGATAGAGTGGTCCCCCTAATAAAAATACAGTTGACCCTAGAACAACATGGGTTTAAAGCGTGCAGGTCCACTTATACATGGATTTTTTTCAATAAATGTACAATATTCAGCCAGCCCTCCATCTCCCTGGTTTCACATCCGTGGATTCAACGCTATTTTTGACCTAAGTGAAGGAGGAGGGCCAACTGCATGCATCGTTCTACGTCATCTACATCATTTTATACAAGGAACTTGAGCACCCACGGATTTCGGTATCCAAAGGGGTTCTGGGACCAATCTCTCTTGGACAGTGAGGGCAGTTAAGTTTTAGGGGACTCAAAGTTATACACCAATTTTGACAGTGCGGGTGGTTGGTGCAAATAACTCCACGTTCGAGGGTTAATTGTACTAGTCCTCTATTTTCCTTTCAATTTCTCCTCCCCAAGAGGAATGCCACTCAATCTTATTTCACGGACCCAATCACACTGGGGAATTTTTTGTAACCCATCCTGTCCCTATCTTTCACTAACTGCTGTTTTGAATTTTGTTCTGTGAGTAGAACTTCCAATGGGTTGTCAAGAACTCAAAGTAGTCAAACTTGAATCATTTCATTCTGCTGCCCATTTTTTACTCAAGCAAAAATCCTATGGGAGGAAAATGAAACCGAAATTAACTGTTTGAATAACCTGAGCACAGAGTTCTGAAATATCCGTCACTATTTTCCAAGGACACTTTAATTAAGGATAAGGAGCATTTGCAATAATTTGAGTATTCAATACTTAGAACTTGTAAAGTTTTTATCCAAACCCAGTGGAATAGATATAGCATTAGAGATGTCCTAACATCTATTCTCCCAATAAAAGGAACAGGAGCATCAAAATAAACAGAGCAATATCTACCACCATATTAACAACAGCTCCATCAGGGTGATGTCATTATAATGAACTTGGTTTTCTTTATATGTCATTAAGTCAGTAAGCAGATGTTTCTCAGGAGCCTACTGTCTGGCAGGCATTGTCATAAGCCAGGGGTTGGAGTGAGGTACAAAACTGACAAGTTCTCCATTCTTACTAGAAAATCTGGTCTGAATTTCTGCAGTAATCATGTACTATTTCAATGAAGACACAAAGACCAATTAAAAAAAATACTAACTTTATAGATATTATCAAATCCTTTCAACAAGTCGTATCTCTAAGTTTCCACCAACAGTCCTCCCAGTGTTGCTTTAAAAAGAACAGTGCAGTTCCCCCTTGTACCTGTGAGGGTCTTTGGAGCTGGGTATGATTCTGTTACATTCTCTCTTGTCGAACACACCTTCAATCCAGGATTTCTGGGACTAAATAGAAAGGGTCGTTATTTTTATATTCTAATTAAGTGAGAAAGCAGTGTAACCATAGTAGTTCAGTAGGCAAGACATATTTAAATAGCATGATCACTAATTAAAAGAGCAAGACCAACCCCAAACAGGCTAAGTATTTACTGGCTTCTATTATAGACAACATAGACACGAATAAGACAAGTGGGAACATAAAAATATTCACAAAGTGAACTGGTCCATAAACTCCTCTGAAGTGAACGGTCCCTAAATGCACAAAACTCTAGCAAGGAAGTAAAGATATAATTGATATGTTCCCTTAATTCTGCTATAAATCATTTTTAAATCTTATACTATAATCCTATACAGGGAATATCAAGCTCCCAAACATCAAGATTCTCACTCATAAAGTCTCACTTTGACTAGGATTTCATGGGAAGGTGGAGAGAGGATCAGAGGGGAAATGCAACTTCAGCAAGATTCTATAAAAAAATTCCAAACCAGCCCTGGCTGTGTAGCTCAGTTGGCAGAGCATCCTCGTCTTGATACACTAAGGTTGTGGGTTCGACCTCCAGTCAGGGCACATACAAGAAGCAACCAATGAATACATAAATAAGTGGAACAACAAATTGATGTTTCTCTCTCTCTCTCTCTCTCTCAAAATCAATTTTCTAAAAAGCTAAATTTTCAGCTTCTTTAAAGTGTATTTGAGCCAAAACTGACGACTGCCACAAAGCAAGATCTCAAATGCTCCCAAGATTGAGAGTTTTGTAGCTTTTATGCACTGGAAATCAAAAAGGAAGTTGGATAACTTGAAGGTGGGAGAAAGCAAAGAAAGGATTGGATTATAGGATTTGTGTGCTTTCTTGAGGAATCTGAAAAAAAAAAGATTACTCTGATAGTCACAGGTATTTTAATCTAGATACACACAAAAAAATGGACAGGGCTTGCTTAAGGTAAAGATAAACCTTTTACGCCATGGCTGGTGTAGCTTAGAGGATTGAGCATGGGGCTGTGAACCAAAGGCTCTCAAGTTTGATTCCCAGTCAGGGCACATACCTGGGTTGTGGGCCAGGTACCCAGTAAGAGGCACGAGAAAGGCAATCACATATTGATATTTCTCTCCCTCTATTCTCCTTCCCTTCCCCTCTCTCTAAAAATAAATAAATAATCTTTAAAAAAAAAAAAAAGATAATCGTTTGGGTTGTGACTACCTACCATGAACTGCCCAGTTAGGAATTTAGGATCAGATCACCCTGTGAAGTATCTTCCTATCACTGAACTTGTCGGTTTTACTACAGAGGCCCTTTCTCGCTCACAATACAAACATCCGTATCATAGCAGCAGTGGAAGGGCAGTAAGCCAGCATCTGCAAGGGGGCTTTTTCACACCCTGCATTAGTGCCATCCCCACCTCACTCTTATACCTACGTTCACCCTACAACTGAAGACAATGCACTGGGCCAGAACACGTGTTACAAATCCAGGTGGACAACCTCATATTCACACTGTCTACAGGTTCCCAGACACTTAGGAAGGAGCTCAGAACATGCCACCCTAAAATACAATACACTCTAATATTGGATATATTGACTATTCTTATCTGTAGGTACTTGAAAAACAGCAAATGCAGAGAGGCTTTCTCTGAACTCCCCTTACCTGCCTAAAGACAGATCTTCCAAAAGGAACTCAGTGGTCGTAAATTTTCTCCCTGGGAGTTTCAGCAACCAGCGGTTTGACTCTTATCACAAGGGAGGATACTAGAAGTCACAACTGTTGGAGCCAGAAACAGGATGCGTTTTTAAGGAACAATGCACAAAGAAAACTCAGTGCACCAGGACAGAAACTAATGTTGAGAGCAAAAAGCATTTTGAAGATCAAAGGGCTAAGGGGAGTAAGAGATATAGCTAGCCAGCTGGAGCCGGACAGACCCCCTCCCCAAGATGGAGCCACAGTGATTTATGAAAGTAGA
>PVIA01017466.1:0-15589 GCA_004024845.1 Tonatia bakeri
TGGATTAGTATAGCACTCTATACTCTAATCAAACCTAGAATCTGTTTTCACTGTCGACCATCCCAATCGGGTTCATCCCAACCTGTGATTATACCCAACATCCCATCTACCAGAACTGCTCCATGATTGTACATTTAACCAAATACGGTATCATCTCCCAACTAAACATGCTGAACTGCAAATGCACAGGCATCTAAATGAGAAACAGAAGTAATCTTGAAGAAAAAATGCTAAGGCACCTGCAAAAATCTGTTGTATGCATACAACAACAAACATTTAAAATTTGAAATAAAGTACAAACTGAAGTAACCAGAGGGGTTGGGGGAGAGGGAAGCTGGGGGACAATAAGGGAAGGGTCATGTATGAAGAACACATGGACAAGGCCAAAGGAGTAGGTTCAAGCATAGGATGTGCAGGTGGGTGGGGCAGGAAAGTGTGGTGGGGTGAAAATGGAAACACCTATACTTAAACAACAATAATAAATAAATAAATAAACAAAAACCACTATTTAAACACTAGAGATTTGTTCTAAACGTTACCCGAATTGATTTCTCATTATTTGGGGTTGAACCAAATTTTCAAAGGTAGCTTGTTTTTCACTTTCCAAGGAAAAAAAAAAGCTCTTCTAAAGCCCATTTCCATATAAACAACAGAAAATGAACTGACAATGACCAGAGGGGAGGTGTTAGGGGGTAGTAGCAAAAAGGGGAAGGAGCAAGCCAAGAAACACCAATAAAGTACTCATGGGCATGGACAGGGTAGGGGACACTGACCATGGGAGGTGGTGGTTGGTGATAGAGGGCAGGGGAGAGCAATGGGGAAAATATCAGGACAACTATAACTGAACAATAAAAAATGTTACAAGGTGAACTTACTTTACTTTTCCTAATAATAGGAAAAATACCTGTGCCTTTTTATTCATCCTTCAGAATTTCTGTATTAAATCAATTCTAACCTCAAAGGATAATTTCTTCTACTTTTTGATTCCTTTGTATGAATAAAGAAAAGCATCCCAAGACAAATCACTGAGTTGACTAAGACATCCATTGTCAGAATGCACTGCCTGTTTGTTGCTTTGGAATTAATAACAAGTGCATTCAGTATGAATGACACATTCTCACTCTGTCCATAGCTAACCAGACTTTTAGCTAACCAGACACTCTGTCCTTACACCAGACTTTTTTCATAGCATTTGTCATTTCTGAATTTCTCAAAGTGTATATTAGAGGATTCAACATGGGAGTGATTACAGTATAAGTCACACTTATGAATTTATCAACAGGAAAGTTAGAAACAGGTCTCGCATACACAAAAATGCAGGGAACAAAAAAGAGAACAACCAACATGATGTGGGAACCACAGGTAGACAGGGCTTTCTGCCTCCCTTCCTGACTGTGAGTTTTAAGGGAATTTAGGATGACTCCATAGGATATTAGTAGACAAATAAAAACAACCGTACAGATTGCTCCGCCATTGGCAACCATAGTGAGGCCTAAGATGTAGGTCAGTGCACGCAAGTTCTAATAGTGGGTACATGTCACACATGAAGTGGTCAATGACATTGGGGCCACAAAAGGGGAGGCTGTACACAAAGAGAAGTTGGATCACAGAATGGACAAAACCTCCAGCCCAGGACACCACCACCAGCAGGATGCAAACCTGTCTATTCATGATGCTGATGTAGTGCAGTGGCTTACAGATGGCCACATAGCGATCATAGGCCATGGCCACCAGAAGAAAGATTTCAGCACCTCCAAAAAGGTGTTCCAGAAAGAGCTGTGCCATGCAAGCTGAGAAGGAAATTGTCTTTTGATCACGGAGTAAGTCTATGATCAATTTGGGTGAACTGACAGTAGAATACACTGCATCAATGAGTGACAGATAAGGAAGAGGAACATGGGGGAGCCCAGGGAGGGACTGGCAAGAACAGTCACCACAATGAGCAGGTTACCCACCATTGTCACAATGTAAATGAGCAAAAAGATGACAAATAATGCTTTTTGGCCCCCAGGATCCTGAGTGAGGCCCAGGAGGACAAATTCTGTCACATTGTTACTATATCCCATTTAGTCTTCTCTGGAGCCTGTTTCCAGAATGAGAGGTCAGAAGCAGGGACCTGTAATGAAATCATGAACACACTATAAATACGTCCATTATGTTTTTGAGCACATCTTCATTATTTTATTTTCTACAGCGGTCTACACACAATAAATATTTGATGAATATCTTTGAGTTCTTTTCCTAATAGCCTATTGCACCTTCCCTTGACAATTCTGTTTCTCCTCAAATGATTTAGTTTGGGCTACAAGCCAGAGGTTTTCCCTCTAAGTCTTAGTGGATTGTCAACAAAGAGCAGTATCAAAGGTCCCACAGCCAGTTTTGTCTTTAATAGAGCCTTACTTAAAGTGTCAGTCCTGGGCACACAAGTTCACAATGACTTACTATCTGGTGGTGGCACAAAAAATAATCTCTAAATATTTGGCGTGAAGTCAGTCCTCTGAGTTGTTACTACTTGTGGTGAGGACCTTTATACTATAGTTTATATAACACCAAAAATCATGTCTCTTTTGGAATAACTCACCTATACTATAAAAAATTGCTATTAGGTATTCAGTTGTGTATGTCTCAAAGGATGTTCAGTCTTCATGGATCTATCACTAGATTTCCACACACTGCAACACATCCTACCATCACATTATTGGCACATTGTTCCATAAAGCAATTGCTCATTTGGACTCTGTGACTGTCGGCAATTTTTCTGTTTCCTTATTTTTTTTTTACTGTCAGCTTTTTGAGAAGTTGTAATTTGATCTATGTAATCTTTGTTATCCTACAATCCTTAACACAGAGGCACTATTTAGATTATCACCAAATATTTTTGAACTTCACTGACTCGTGATTATCATGAACTCTTATGTTACCAGTGGGTATTCTTTTTTTCAAGACTCTTGGGGTGACCCTGGTATTGAGGAAGGGGAACACACTGAAAAGAGAGGTACAAGACAATGAGACATGGTTATACTTATAATACTTCCAAAGTACTGAGAGTGCAGTGAAATGGAGCTTTGGTGCCCAGGTTCAAAAAATCAGCATACTCAAGGGAAGAGCCCAAGGTCAGTGTAAGAAGGCTTGGGGTTGAGTCTTTTCTCAATGTAATTGCATCTCTATCTCAGTTTCTTCTTTGAGAAGTTAAAGGGCTGGAATTACACAATCTCAGAAACCTTGTCCAGTCTTACCTTCCATGTATACTTTGTGCAACCCTACCTTACATTCTATTCTACTGAGTTTTTGAAATTTTTATAACAAAATAGAAATGTCAGTGCCTATAACTCTTCCTTAAAAAATGTTACCCAGGGGTAAGAGTATTTTCATTACAGAGACCAAATACTGATTACAAGTTATTCTATTCATTGCATACTTATTTAATACCCAAAACACCCTTTCATGGGTGAGTGTAGCACAGTGATGAAT
Source organism: Tonatia bakeri (assembly GCA_004024845.1). Classification (NCBI taxonomy): domain Eukaryota; kingdom Metazoa; phylum Chordata; class Mammalia; order Chiroptera; family Phyllostomidae; genus Tonatia; species Tonatia bakeri. Next base: position 3,472 of record PVIA01017466.1, read on the forward strand.
CACATGGACTCTGGAGACGCATTGCCTATTATCAAATCCCAGCCTCGCCACTTACTACTAGGTGAACTTGGGCAACCTAATAAACTTCATTTGTGCCTCAGTTTCATCCTTTTTACAATGTGGATACCAATAGAGCCTATCTCTTCAGTTGTTGTTTTATTACAAGAAAATACCTAGAATACTGACTAGCACCCAGTAAAGCTTCAATAAATGATAGCTATCATTAATGTTCTTGGATGCTTCACGATCAACATTGTATCACAAGGGATCATCTTCAACTTTGTCAACAGGGTAAGAATTATAGGCATAGGGAAAGGATAAAAAATTATTATAATTTGTGAACCCCTATTTAGGCAAAGATTGTACATCACAGCAATTATCTATTTGATTATACATGAGTAGTAGTATTCGCCTGTGATGGAATGTATTTTGACTAGAACCAAGCAGAATAACAGGGAAAAAGGTGGGATCCATCCATCACAGGACAAAATGAATAGCATAAAAAGAAAGAAAAAAAAGGATCAAATAAGAAATGAAAAATTTTATTTTAGAAATGAATATCCATAGGAAATAAAAATATTAGTATGATAATTAAGTGAGATCAGTAGTCTTTCAAAATACCTTCTTCAGAAAAATTTATTTTCTTGAGAAAGTGTTAGAAGCCTGATCCCAAGGGATCTTCCAGGGAACACTCGGGAGGCATCTTAAGACACCATAAGAAATAAACACAGCACACTTTAATAAAGAAAATCATAGAAATTTTAAAAAAAAATTGATCCCTCAGCTTCTCTACATCTGATGGTAATGGAAAAAAATAAATAACAGAGAAGAAGTGTACAACTGTAAATGCAAACCTAATTTTTTTCCTTATTTGTTGCAGAGGAAAATTATAAAATCACTTAAATTCAAAGGTAGACAAGCTGATTCCATTCCCATAGATTTGGCAGGGGAGGGAGGGAGGATGTGCTGAAAGGCTGAGCCTTCTTTAGAAGCCAACTGTGAGGACCATTCTACATGCGTCATTCACATTGCTGCTTCCAGTTCATTCAGAAGCTCTACCATTGTTGAAGCTGTAGGCTGATAAAGGCATGCCTATTGCAGAGCATGAGGGTATAAGGTAGTCTATATTCAATTCTCTTTTCCTCACTCCTTACTTTATGCAGGATCTATCTCATACCCTTACTCTTACTAATCATCAATGCTAGATTTCTCCAGAATAAATCTCCTCCTAGTCAGTTAAATCATTTAGATGTAAAAATTGGGTATATAATCTACTCTCTATTGTTTAGGTCATCAAAGATCCAATACTATAAAAACTCACAGATAGTATTATTATACTTTCAACTTAAGCTGCTAAGTTGACACTTCTCTATTTAAAAAACGTCATTTAACATAGTTTCTTAAGAGTATGGCTTTTTAAAAAGATAAATTAAACTCCCATAGTAACAAAAATACCCTCTAAAGGACTTTAAAATGACACTTTTATGACTCTATAACTGATATTATTATCAAGGCACTTCCCTAAACACAGGTTCTTTCAAATATGTACCATTAGGATTGCTGTACTAATATTTTATTAAATTAATGGGATGGTAGTTGTTAGTAAGCTTATATAGGTTTCAAGTGTACATTTCTATGATACAAGATCTGTGTATTGCACTGTGTGCCCACTACCCAAAGTCAAATCATCTTCCATCACCATAGATTTGGCCCCCTCCACCCTTCACTACTAGCACCTACATTCCCTCTGGTTACCATGCTACTGCTGTCTGTGTCTATGAATTTCAGTTTTGAAAATATTCACACATATCTAGGTTCCATATCAGAATCAAAATCTCACATGGGGAATGTGATCAGTAATATTGTAATAACTACGCTTGGGGCAGGGTGGGTACTGGACATAGCGACCGAAACACACTGTGGAATATATGATTCTGTGGCCGCTATGCCACAGCCCTGAAACTAGAACAGAATAGTATTGAATGTAAAGTATATTTTTAAAATTTCAAATTAAAAAATCCATAATCTTACATCAAGCTTCTAGGCTTGAATAGGAAATTATTTCTCCCTATTTTAACACATTAGCTACATTACACTTTTAAATTCTCTCATTATTTTTAAACTAAATTTGGGGGATGTCATATGATATATGCACCCCTATGTTCGTTGCAGCCTTATTCATGGTGACCAACACATGAAAACAACCAAAGGGTCCCTCGGTAGGCGGCTGGATAAAGGAGACGTGGCACATACAAACAACCTACTCCGCCATGAGAAAAGATGAAACCCTGTCATTGCAACCATGTGCATGGACTGTGAGATTCTCCTAAGTGAAATAAGTCAGACAGAAAACGTCAAGGACCATATGATTTCACTCATATGTGGGAAAGAAAACTGAAAGCAACACATTAACAAGGAAAAAAAAAACAAAACCAAACAAAACCCCATGGGCACAGACAACAGTATGGTGGTTAACCCAGAAGGAAGGGGGGAGGGTAGTAAAGGGTAAAGGGGGTTATACATATGGTGAGAAAAAAAAGATCTGAGTTTCGGTGGTAAATACACAATGCAGTACACAGATGATGTATGATAAATTCTGATTCAAAGATCTTAGAATAATTACAAATGTTAATTTACCATGTAAACTATAATAGCCCGAGAACCATGACTATGAACCCATTAGGTTATTTCAAACGCATTCCATGTTTCTCTTTGTTATTTAACAAAACGAACAAGAAGCACCTGTCACACTCTAATGCTAGAACCAAACACATTTTGTATATTCTCATTAATTTCCCTATTTTGCTAGCTTAATTTCCTTAATTCAGATTTCCTCCAATGAAAATGCGTATATTTAAGACATTAGCAACATTTAAATCTTGTGTATGAATTTTAGTTGTTCTAAGAACTCACCTCAGGTCTTTCCCTTAGTCTTTAAAATCAGTGCTTCTTTCATTTCTTTCATTGGCAGTGACTGTGGATACCTCCTGTATCTATGTGTGACCATGGACCACTGAGTAATGTATAGTGATCAGTGGATGTGGAAATGGCTTCACGTGGCCACACTTCCCATGTGTCCACACAGACTCCCCATTACCTCAGTCTTTCAGACAACAGTTGCAATAACCAACACAGATATCTAGGATATAAAGACACTTAAATAAAACATGAATATTCACTTGTAAAATACTTGAATACCCTCACCTGCAGGGAAAATTTCTTCAAAGAAAAACAAAGATGCTGTGTTCTCATGGTTTTGCAAAAACTGGCCAAATTTGTGGAAATTAACTTCGCCAAATCCACACTTTGCCAAAACAAAAATCCCAGTAATTTTGAAACACTGAAAGTAGTTATTTGAATGCATTTCTCTTCAGTCAATATAATAAGATAAACAAAAAGTATTTTCCTATCAACATTTAGGATACTATTTGTTTCTCTGACGATTAATCTCTGCAGCTAACAAGACAAATTCTGAGATTTATCTTCCTCAAATAGCCAACGACTGGGTGTTGACCCAGGTAGTAGAACTCTTCCCCCTTTCAGTCACTCAAACAGCGTATCCCTAAAGACACCTTTTCCCTAATTAAAACTATGTCTCTTCCTCTCCCCAAAGTAATCCCAGAAAGTTAGCACCTTACACAACTGTCTACAAGCAATGAGAGATATCTATGCCAAGGAAAATATGACAAGGAAACTTCTAAAGAATCAGATACCAGTATAACGTAGATTTCTAATTAGGCAGAAAGTTGAGTTTCCAGAAATCTCTCAGGTGTTTCTATCAGAAAAAGAATCCAGCCTCTCTAGCTTTTTATATCAGTTTTGTTTTAAAGAAAGAGAATGTAAGGTCATTATAGATTAGTTTATTAGAATATTTGGAATAAGTTCAAATAAAGTAATGACAGTTTTCTCCCCTAGAACAATCCTTAGAGAGAAAAGATTTGCATCTTGCCAAGAAAGCCTAACACGCAGACAAATAGATGAAAAGCCTGTAATTTGAAAAGAAAAAAATTAAACTGAATAAAAATTTATGGGTTTCATTTTGGGAAACTTTTAGGTAAGACAAACATTATTTAAGCCCAAATAAAAGGAAAACCATTCTTGGGTCACTTTGTCAACCATAACCCTAGAAAAGGAGGTCATTACTGCCACGGGTGTCCAACCTACAACCCATGGGCCACGCAGAGCACAGGATGGCTATGAATGCAACCCAACAAAAAATCATAAATTTACTTAAAACATTTTTCCACTCATCAGTTCACATTAGTGTTTGTGTATTTAGTGTATGGCCCAAGACAATTCTTCTTTTTCAAGTGAGGCCCAGAGATGCCAAAATGTTGGGCACCCTACTATATGTTAGAGGTCCAGAGCTCAGAGGGTTGCAAGTGGGGCCTTGGGGGATTTATTGAAGTTGATGTTTCGACTATTGAATGGACAAGTAATCACAGTCGTGTAGTTCTGAAGGCCTGAATCCATTTCAGCTGAATCGTAACGACTTCTACTCCATTACCTCCGTCCTTTATTTTCAGTCTAGTAGGAAGTGAGTAACTTTCTGAAAGAAAGGAATTATTTTCCAACAAGAGCCAGCCTCTACATCAAGTCTGTGATGGCTTCCACTCTAATTTCCCCAGGATGGTTTGCTATGGCTCCACTGAGCATCTCCTCATCCACATACACGGTCATAAGGGCCTGAGACAAGGAGGCATTAAATATGTGTCTGAACCAGCTGAAGACTTTAATTCTGTGCTAAGCCCACCAAAAGTTGATGCTTTCCAGCTTAAAAAAAGAATGGGTGAAATCTGCCAACTCCAAATATTACACACATTACTTCTAAGATTTAAAGGGTACATCTAAGCACTGTTCTTCTCTTCAGGTTAAGTGGCAAAATATGGAGAACATATCCTTAATTTAGAAAAACTATCTGATGTGATAAGATTACTCTGAACTAAATTAGGACTCAGAATGGAGAACAAATACATGTATATGTTTAATTCTCCACATTCCTTCCAACTGAATGCAAAGAACTACTAATGCTTTCTGTTTATCTGAATGATAGATATTTTCCACACCCAACCCTGATTACAATAGCCCAGAAGCTGAATTCATATGCTCCAATAAGCACAATACACTGCAAATATTAACTGATACAGATGTTGCCTCAAAATGTGCAATAATACACAGTAATTCTCTATAAGCCATATCTATTGTCATGTTTGGAAAGGAAATTTAGGTATGAACATACTCTAAATAAGTTAAGCTCTTACATTGGTCACATCATAAGAGTTTCTTAAAGGAAGAAGCTTGGGAGGATGTGGGAGCTATGGTAAACATTATTAGTCAACTACGATGGTTCAGTCTACTCAAAATACCAAGCCTACACCATTCTGGCAAATATATGGGAATAACATGGTCCATGACCATTAGAGAATTCTACAAATCCTACCTAATCCGTTACTATCTCTCTCACATCCTAGTTAATAACAAAAAAGAAAGAACACGGATCAAGGGGATGTAAATGGGAAGTTATTTAATCCTAGTGCTCAGACATTGTCAGAAAGGTCTACTATATGGATATTTGAAGCCGGGACACGTAATCCCTGCCATAAACTTAATCCCAACATCCTGTTTCGAAAACTTGAGTTGGAGGTTCAATAATTCCCTGACGCAGTCACCACATGCAGCTCATTGGAATGAGAACTACTGGAGGTCACTGGATTTTCACAGAGACACAGTTTATGACATCACAAGTGCCCTTTATGTCATAGGTGATGTCAGAAGGTCATTCCAAAGAGCATGAAGTAGCATAATAAAGCTCCCTAATAAAATGGAAACAGTTTGTACAGGAATATGTTATGGGAGGACATAATAAAGATAAGATTTTTAATTTCACTAAAATAGAAATAAAGAAAAGAAAACAACCGACAATTGGGTCCTAGAGAGAAAAGAGAGAAAATCCAAATTATTCATATCAGAAATAAAAGCAGATGAACATCATACAGATCCCTCATACAGGGTAAAGAGAGCCAAAAACATGGCAACAAAGGATTTCACTTGAGGCCTGATTAGTGTGTCTCAGTGGATTGGGCGTCATTCCACAAAATGAAAGTTTGCCAATTCGATTCTCAGTCAGGGCACACAACTTTGTTGAGGACCAGGTCTCTGGTTGGGGAGGTATGAGAGGCAACTGGTGAATGTTCCTCTCCCTCTCTTTCTTTCCCCTTCCCCTCTCTCTAAAAATAAATAAATAAAATCTATATTTAAAAAAGAAGAATTGACTTTGCGTAGTGAGCACACAAAGCAATATACAGAACATGTATCATAGAAATCTACACTTGAAACCTACATAATCTTATTAAGCAATGTCACACCAATAAAATTAATTTTCAAAAAAGAAAATGTAGAAAAATAAAATAAAATTAGGATCTTCAAACTCAGCTCATTCCGTGTAAACAAGACTGCAACCATTTCCCCCATTAACTCAGGGAAACAACAAGGACACTTGCAGGATACTGTGGGCTATGGATTGAAAATAAAATCTTCCATGTGAAGTCAAAAATAAAATTAAAAAGTAGAAATAAAATTAAAAGAATAAGCAATTATAGTTATGGAAAATGCTAACTCAATGATTTTGATAACTTAGAGGAAAGGGGTAAATTATGGGAAAAACACAACCTACTGAAATGATTCAAAGAAATTGTAAGCTAAGTACTGCTCTATCTCCTAAGAAATGAACCATCCTTTTCTGTAGACAGGATTATGTCATAGGAAACACTAAGGAACCTTTGGGGATTACTAGAAATATCGAGTGAATTTAGCAAGTTTGTAAAATTCAAGGTCCAAAAAATGATTCAATTGCACTTCTATATATCAGAATCAACAACAATTGATACATAAAAAGATCTTAACTGGCCTGACAGCTTCTGCCACCTCCCACTGGGAGCCCTGAGTTGTCATTTAACAAGTCTGACAATGTCACTGGAGAAACTTTGTCTATATACTCCTTTATCTACATGGAAAAAACAAAATGAAGAACTCAGAACAGCCTAATATCCTAGCCATCCCTGCTAGGCACGTTTCAAATGAACAAAGTCATCTTGTACCCTCCTTAAATGCCCAGCAATCAGCTGAACCCTAGAGAGTGACCTCAGTCCATGCCGAAAGACTCATTCAGTAAGGTTTTCCCTGAACTAACAGAGGGAGGATGAGGAGGATGAGAAGAAACAGCCCTAACATTGAACATTTGAGGTGTATAAAATTTGACAAAGTAAATAGACAGTATTTAATTATTAATGGAATAAATCATAAAACAAATTATTTTACCTATTTAGGAGATATAAACTTAGATAATTTTTCATCATACAATAAATTCTATATGGGTTAAAAGATTCTTTGAAAGACATTTCAAAAAATAAGCTGATATAATTGATAAAAACTTGTAAGAAGAAAATGGAATTTCCAATAGTGATGTGATAGAACAAATCAAATAGTGAGAGAATATAAAAATACAACATATATATGTAAGAACACCCATAATTATACCATTACTACTTACAAAAATATTTGTAGCAAATATCAAAGAACAAAAATTTGTAGCAAATGTGCACATAAATTTAGTTTAGAAAGAGTTCATCAAAACTCATCAGTAAAATTCTCATGGCAATAGATCAAGAATTCAAGAATAAAAGAGAGGAAGTCAATGCAGTGGATTCTATGTCTCAGCCATTGTGCAGGGAACACAGAGCACAAAGACAGTGAAGTACCTTTCCCTGACTTCACAGAGACCATTGAATGCAGACAATCAAGACTTTCATCTTATCACATGAAGTAACTACACAAATTTAAAAATTAACTAAATGCCTGCCTTTGTCCTTTGGAGCTATCATAACAGAATACCATAGACTGGGTGGTAGACAACACACAGTTATTTCTCACAGTTCTAGGAACTGAGAAAAGCAAGGTCGAGGTGCTGCCAGCTGCATTGTCTGGGGAGGGCCTGCTTCCTAGTTCACAGACAGCCATCTTCCCTGGATCCTCACCTGGCATAAAGGACAAGAGAGCTCTCTGTGGTCTCTGTAATAAGGACACGAATCCTATTCATAAGGACTCCACCTTCATGACCAAATCACTTCCCAAAGACCCCACCTCCAAATACAACCACATTAAGAAAAAATTGACTTCTTATCTCAGCCTCAGAGGTAGAGGGACAGTGAGTGGGGACTGTGAGCCCAACAGTCCATAGATAATATATGTCACTCGATAGGCATTTCATCTAATGTTCAGGAAAAAACAGGTAAGGGTACAGCTTAGGCAAAAATAAACACAGCTTATTTCAGTGTCCAACAAAGGACTGTGTCTCTGAGACCATAGGTATTGTATGGATCCACGGGAACTTAACACAGCTCGGCCTGTGTGCACAGCTCTCTTGGGGTGTCAACTCTATACACTTCTCATATTTAAGCCTTAACTTTTTGAGGTCTGTGAAGTGTCAGACCCCAAGATGAGAACTATTTAATTACATAGAGCAGCTAGTATACTATTAAAATCATAAACCCACACAACATTTACTGACACTGTTGGGAGAAGATGGCAGTAAGGTCGGTGGGAGCAGAGCCCAGTTCTCCCTGTGCCCAGCAGGAACACCTGGCTGATCTTCAGAGGAACACAGTAAACAGCCAATGGAATCCCAGCTTAAAGGAAGTTTGGAGGCAAAAAATTGCAGAGCACATAGAGAAACAGATGGTGAGGAGATTGCTCTGGGACAATAAGATTCATGGAATCTGCTTGGGTACCAAGACTGCTGTGGCCTCTGCTCCAGCACCTGCTGTGCATACAGAGAGGAAAGTTAGAGCACCAAATCCCTCCTCTACCACAGCAGAAAGAGCAGCCTGGCACCAGGAGGTATCTGGATCCTGGGAGTCGCTGGGGGAAATAGAGATGAAGTGAGAGACACACAAAGGCAGTGTACATCCACAGGAACTGTAAGCCTCGGCACCACTAAAATTGGGGTCCTGAGCTACACCTGGAGAAGAATGGAGTGCAGCCACGGAGAACCTGACTCAGATAGGCTCCACACTGGTCGGAATGTTGGGCTATGTAGAAATCCCAGTGATTGTTAACAGCTACTTTGTAAGGAACTCTCAGCAGTGGCTGGCTTGCCCCGAGGGAGATTTCAGATCCTGGCACCCACAGAATGACAGGAAAGCTGAGCAGAATCAGGCAGCCCCCTGGTCTGAGGCTCCACGCCCAAGATTGGCTCACACTGTGTGCCCAAAGACTGAGTGGCTGATTTGAGCCTGGCAGCTCACAGAGGACCTGGGCCAGCAGAGGCCAGGAAACTGTGAATATTGCAACCCAGACCAGGTCCCCATCCTCTCAAAACCATAGAAAAGGAGAAAAGCAAAGCCCAGCCCACATTTTACTGTGGCATCTAGGAAGACCAGCAGAACTCACTCAACACTTTTAAAGTCAGCAGGAGGCTTATTCTTTTCTTCTCTTCTGGATCCTCTCTTTTTATTTTCCTTTCTTTTCCTTCCCCCAGATGAGACAATGAAACGTGGAGTTACAAAGACTCAGAGACAGATTGAAAAGGGGAGCACAAGGCTAACCACAAAAACAGAAACTGAGACCAATGTCACTTTGCCATCCCATGCAGCTAGCATCTTATTGTTTATGTGTATTATTCTTTTCTTCTCATTACGTTTACCACTTTACTTGTATTTTTTATTCTCTTCCTTATGTTTAGTTGTCCTCATCTTCTTTCTCTGTTTAATTGCAATTTTTCACTGGTTTTCCTTATTCTCTCTTTATTGTCTCTTTAAATTTCCTTCTTTCACTTCACCCGTGTTCCAATAGCACACAACTCTTGATTGGGTGCTTTCTTTCCACTTATTTCAATTATATATTTCTTATCAAATTATTGTTGTTCCAGTACTATTATAAATACTTGTTGTTCTATACAATTGTACATACTACACAGCAGCTCCCCCTGATCTTAGTCTACTTCACTTCAACCCTGAGCATTACTATCATTGTGGTTAACTCTGTTATCTCTCATACTACATCTACTTTCTATCCTTGACTCTCACTATATCTCCTCATCTACCCTTGCTCTGTTTTCTGGATTCAGCTCACAATCATCATCCCCTGTATCAAGAGTTCTCTCTCTCTTTCACCTTTTGTAAAAAGTGGCTATTTGGGTGAAATATCACAATTCATGCTCTAGTTATCCAAAGAATATCCTATGTCCTCACTAACTGCTGGTACTTTAAACCCCGTAATATACTCTCCCTCTGTCTGAATTCATTTTGACTACCTCCTTCCACTGATCACATACACGAATAGGTGGGAGTTGTGAACATCAGTATACCATCTGTAGGAGAGAAACCACCAACAAAGGAACCACTAGGTACCTATGGTTTTTACCATTAGGCTTTTACCCAGTGGTTTACCCAATGGTTTTTACCATTAGGTAAAAACCCAAGTACAACGACAGAGCCCACACAAACAGAAGAAAGGACAAACCCAGAGAATCCAGTCAAGAAGTTCAGAGACACCACACCATTGAACCCCATAGAATTCCTGTCTTAGAAGTTCACCCTACAAAGACAGATAGTAGAGCAAAACATCAGGAAGCACAGAAACAAACAAAAAGAGTCACCTAAACTGGGGAGACAAAAAAAGAACATGCAATCAAAAGGAATGGAAAACTTCCAACTAAAAGAGCTAAATGAAATGGAGGTAAGCAAACTATCAGATATAGAATTAAAAATAATGGTTACAAAGATGCTCAAAGGACTCACAGACAACTACAAGGAACTGAGTGAGAACTACATAAGCATGAAAAAGGAAATGGAAGCTATAAAAAAACAGGAAGAAGCAAACATTAAAATCTGAGAAATAAAAAACACATTAGAATGAATTGCAAGCAGGCTGCATGAAACCAAGGATCAAATCAGTGAGCTGGAGGACAAGGTAGAAGAAAAACAACCAGATAGAGCAAGAAAGCAACAGACTCAGAAAGAATGAACAGGTGGCAAGGGAACTGCAGGACAACACGAAATGGAATAATAACCAGACATTAGGAATACCAGAAGGAGCAAAAGATGAGCAAGGGATAGGAAACTTGTTTGAGAAAGTAATCATGGAAAACTTCTCTAATCTGAAGAGAGAAAAAGTCACACAAATTCAGGAAACACAGAGAGTCCCAATCAAGAGGAACCCAAAGAGGCCCAACCCAAGACAAAACATAATGAAATGGCAAATTCTAGGACAAAGAGAGAATCTTAAAGGCAGCAAGGGAGAAACAGGAAGTCACATACAAGGGAGCCCCAATTGGGCCACTAGCTGACTTCTCCATGGAAATGCTCAAGCCTAAAGAGGATGGCAAAAAAATATTCCAAGTAATGAAAACCAGAGGCATGTGGCCAAGGCTACTACACCCAACAAGGCTCTCAATTAGCATGGAAGACCAAATAAGCAGCTTCCCACACAAAAGAAGTCTAAAAGCATACATATCCACCAAACCAGCTCTGCAAGGGAAGCTAAAGGGACTGTTTTAAGAAAAGAAAGAAAAAGAACGAGAGAGAGGAACGCAGGTACAAAAAAATGACAATGAGTACGTACCTATCAACAATAACCTTCAACATAAGTCAATTGAATGCCCCAATCAAAAGACATAGAATAGCTGAATGGATAAGAAAGCATGACCCACACATATGCTGCCTACGAGAGACCCACATCAGGACAAAAGACCTACACAGACTGAAAGTGAAGAGCTGGAAACACATTTTCCAAGCAAAATGACAAAAACACAAAAAAAGCCAGAGTAGCATTTCTCATATCAGACAACGTAGATTACAAAAAAAGACCATAAAAAGAAACCCAGAAGGTCACATCAAAATACTCACAGAAAGAATCCATCATGAAGACATAAACATTGTAAATACATATGCACCCAGCATAGGAGCACCAAAATACAGAAAGAAACTCTTGGAGGACTTCAAGAAACATATGGACAGCAACACAATCATAGCAGGGGATCCCAACACCCCACTGTCAAAAATGGATAGATCTTCCAAACAAAATATCAACAAAGATATTGCAGCATTCAGCAATATTCTAG
>PVIA01017467.1:0-11900 GCA_004024845.1 Tonatia bakeri
CAGTTAGTTCAATGGGTTCTATGTTCTAAAGACCCAATGTCTTCCCAAGTGTAAGGATCTTCCTACAGTTACTGTCCCTGTTACCTCATCCCCTTTCATCATTTCAAGTGTCCAGTACCCTTTTAAACAATTGATTACATTCTATTTTCTAAAAATAATGATGCATTACATTTTCTCCTGGCTTGCCCACTGTTATCCAGAAACCCATCACCATGCCATGCCTTTTCACCTTCAGCTAGAGCTCTGGGGAAGAGTCAGCAGATCAAATGAGACTTCATTTTCAGTTCACTGCATTTGTAGTTCAAACATAAAGAGGAAATGGCCAGCCCACTGTTCTGGTCAGTCTCTCCATTCTCCACCCCATTGGTATCCTCTCTCTCCACCTGTATCCTCATTTTCAAGACTCCCTGAAGGTGACAAGGTTATGCAGGATAGAATAGAAGGCTGGTATTGCTTTATATTATTATAAACACTCTTCTCTTGAAGTCCTGCAGATGCTTTGTTGGGTAAGACTCTGTCTTATCTAAGAATACCCTGGCTCTCAAAGAGGAGGTATAGGTGGGAAATACATGTGGACAGCCAGAAGGACAGTCACAGGTCAAAGGAGAGTAGAGTGGAAGCCTGGTCTCCAGCTTCAACTGTACTTGAGGGAGCATTTCTGTAGACAGCGCCTAGACTCTGAGGCCTGGCCTTTTGTCTCTGTTGCTTTCCAGATATGTGATCTTTCTTGGTTACCTCTCTTGAAAGTATTTTTTCACTATGTTAACTATAAGTAATGATACCTTCAGGGATGTTGTAAAGATTAAATTACTTCAATATAATTGCCAAGGCTCAAAGCAGTTACTCAAGAAATACAAGTTTCTCCCTCTTGCCTACATTCACCTCAACCAGGCAAAGAGAATAAAGGAAGATATCTGGGCCAGTGATGAAGTGAGCCTCCCTGTGTATAATAAATACTCACTCACAGGCATTTCTCTACCTTGCTGACTAGGTAAAAATTACTAAGAAAGAGGGTGGACAGAAATTAGAAGCCTTTTCTACATATTTACATTGCTCTATGTAGCAATTTCTGAATTCCCTGCTTTATCTCTTTGGTCCTAACCCCATACACAATAGGGTTCAAGGCAGGGGGTATGAGGTGATGAAGGACATTGAGCAGGATCAGGATGTCCATGGGGACCCTCTTCCTGGCCACATTTGTCAACACCACAACCAGCAGAATGGTGCTGAAGAACAGGATGAGGATGAAGTGGGAGCCACATGTGCTCAGGGCTTTGACTGCAGCCCCCTCGGCCTTGAATCTAAGCACAGTTCTTAGGATGAAAGTGTAGGAGAGGAAGATGAGAATGAAATCTGAACCCAGTAAGGTCCAACCAGCCACAAACTGGTAGATTCTGTTCAGGGTGAAATTGTCACAGGAGAGCCTAGACACAGACAGGTTGGCACAGATGCAGTTCTCAATGACATTTTTTCCACAGTAACGGAGTCGGGCAGTCAGAATAGGAATGGGTGCAGTGAGAAGGGCATTTCGTGTGACAATGAAGACACTAGCCTTGGCCACAAATTGGTTAGTGATGATGGATGAGTATCGTAGTGGGTGGCAGATGGCCACGTAGCGGTCATAGGCCATGACCATGAATGTGCAAGACTCCATGGGGAGGAAACTGTTCATGATGAACATCTGGAGGAAGCAGGCAGAGAAACTGATGGACTTGAGGTCAAACCAGAAGATGGCCAGGACCTTGGGGATGACAGTTAGGCAGAGCACGATGTCCAGCAGGGAGAGGAGGCTGAGCAGGTAATACATGGGTTCATGCAGAGATGCCTCTAGCCAGATGGTGATCAGAAGGGTGGCATTGGCCCCCATGGCCAGGAGAAAGAGGACGCTGAGAGGCAAGGACAGCCAGTGCTGCCAACTCTGGTAGTTAGGGAAGCAGATGAGGAAGAATTCGGAGACTGGAGCAGTGGAGCAATTGCTGGGTGAAGTCATTGAATGACTTGACCTCAGAACTTTTCTCTTAACTGTTTGCAGGCAGAAAGAAGGTAATTTTTTAAAATTGACATCAAAAGTACCCCTTTTACTTAATGTTTAGGAAACTAATTTTATACAGGAGACTTTCCAAATAAGGCAAATTCCAGTCAACAATTTATTTTATTTTTAGTGCAATAAGCAGGAACGTTTAATATTCAAAATGCTATCTGTACATCCACATGTATATTATTTTGGAAATATGTCATATACCATAGACAAAGAGTGAGTACCTTGAAAGAAGGGTGAAGAGGGTGTACCCTTTTGAGAGATCTGAATATAGAAAAACAGGTATGACACTTCCTTCCAAAAGTATTTCTTTTTTTTTCTTTTAGGTACAGTGGTGAGACTTGAGGAACAATGCTATGCTCTATGAAGAAAAATGAATTGATGAAAAAACTAGATTAAAAAGAGGATAATAAGGAATAACCTCACAACATTAAAAATTTGCAACAACTTAGGTCAATACAGTACAAGTATAAGAAAAGCAGTATTGGGTGGGAGGTGGGGGGATGGGAGGACTTGAATGGGAGTAAGGGGGTGAAAACTGTACTTGAACATTCATTTAAATAAAAAAATAAAAAATAAAAAAAAAGAAAAGCAGTATTAGTGTATAAAGGAGACAGGCTAAAAACAAAACTACTTCTTTACAATAATCTCATATATGATGAAGGGGGCATCTAACCTTATGGTGAACAAGAAGTTGTTTTAATGGATGTTGTTTTAAATCTTTTAATGGGTATTTTGAGATAACTGTTCAACTTCAGGGGGGATCTCTATTGAGGTCCTTGTCTACTACCATATAGCAATATAAGTACAGATGGATAATTTTGCTTTTTCCTTCTCCAACTCATGGCACTCTAGAATAGAATATACTATAAAATTGATTAAATTCATCATTTGCTAAAATCTCAGTTCTATTTGAAATAACCGTTTACTTCTTAAGACCTGCACCTGACTATTCCAGTGCTCTTGAAACAAGCCTAAAACAACAGGAAAGGTTGATTTTACTACAAATTTATAGTCACCAACTTTAAATGAGCCCTCAGTATTCCCTGTCCAACCTACAAAGCTTTCCTGATCAACTCTCCCCTTTTGCCAAGAACTTTTTTCTAAAACTTCATTCTTTTCAGTTCTTGAATTCTTCTTCTCTTGGAAGGTAACATCAACTATTACTTCACAGATAAAAGAGAGTACATATCAGTGATATTTTCCTTAACTTCCCAAGATAAAACTTACAAACCTCCCTGTACATTGACCCATCCTTTCCTTGTTTACTCCCGTTAAAATAGAATCTGTCCATCCTCAAAATGTCAAACTGTTAGCATAGGTAGCTAGTTATTAACAAAGAAAGGGGGCAAAAAGATTCAGACATTACTAAGCCTAATAAACTAGGGAGCTGAACTGGACAAGAAGCCTACTACACTAGGAATGTGCAGCACTGATAGGCTCCCCAGGTGACCACTGCATCATCCCCCTTCAGGACCTAATCCACAAAGCAGGAAGGAAAGATCAGCAACAGCCATTAGCAAGGTTACCAAGGGAAAGATAAACCAACAAGAGAGAAATTCCTCCGCTGGGCACATGGCCACTAAAAGCCAAAGTGGTTCAGGGGGAGGTGAGCATATGCACAGTAGAAACTAAGGTAGTGACCATAAGGAACAGAGCCTAACCTGTGAAAAGGATTGGATTGAGTAAGGAGCATAGAACCTCAGAAAATCTGGGAAATGGATTGGTTAGGGGGAGGGCCCAACACCAGTCCAAGAAGAATTGAACAGGGTGGTGATTGCTGGGGGGCTGGGGATATAAGGGACTTAAATGGCAATGGAAAATATATATAATAAAGATTATAAAAATAAATAAAAGAGCTAAGCTGAACTAGACTAAGCTTTAACATGGACCTAACTGATGGCACAGAATTTCTGGATACTGGTCCCATTTCTGGGCCTAATGAAGCCAAGGCTTGACTTTTTCCACAGCAGGTTAGATAGAGATGAGAAACCTGAACCTGGGGGCAGCCACTTATTTCAATCCCAGTAAATCTTATCACTAAATGTCACCCTCCCATGCACGGGTCCCTGGAAGTGCTTTCCTTGTAAGTCCGTGAAAGGACCCCATTTCCACTGGCAATGAAACCTTCTACCCCTACACTGAATCTTAGCCTTCCTTGCCTGTATTTGTACTATCAATTGTACATTGTAGTTCCCCAATTTTGAGTCATAATTCCTTCTTTACTGGACCTGCCCTACCTTTCAAACAGCCTCCAGTATCTTTCATCTTTGAAAATAAAAATTACAAAGCCTTTTTTTGGCCTTTCATCTATATCTTTTTCTCCTTTCCTTCACTCACAAACACTATTATTCTTACCGTCTCCATTTCCTCACTGCATAGCCATTCCACAAATCACTTCAACGTGGCTTCCTTCTCAATTAGTTTCCAGAAAACTGCTCTCAAAAAAGTTACCTGTAGATTGTCGGAATCTTGCTAAAAGAATCGATTAGCTCTTCTTCCCTGAAACATTCTCTTTGGTTTAATTTGTATCACAACCTCCTGGTTTATCTCATACTTCCTGACCTCCTTCTCTTTTTCTCTGACTTGTTTTTCATCCACAACCTTGACATCACTTTCAAGATGCAATCATGGGTTCCTTTTGATTTTCCTTTCTCACCTGCACTATTGTGTTCTGCTCTTTTTTTCCACTTCTCTTCTCTGTAACTTCAGACATGTTGATGATTACTAAATTATACCTCTAACATAGATTTTTAACAGTTTACTTGACATACAAACTTGGGTCTCTCAAAGATATCCAAAACTCGCCAAGTCCAAAATTAACTTAAGATTTTCTTCCAAAACCGGTCTTCTGGCATCTCCTATCTCAGTGAACAGCACATACAGCTGGACTATTCCACAAGCTAAAGACTAGGATTTTGAACATATTCTTCACCTAGAGTATCCATTACAAACCTAACATCAAGACCTCTCAAACTTTCCTCTAGATTAACTCTTGGGTCTGCCTACTTCTCTCTCTCCACTGTCACCATCCAAGGCTAAAGTACCATTACTTCTTGAGTGAAGTAATGAATTTGCCTCCTTATGTATTCTAGTGTTCATTGTAAAATCACTCCCTACATTGAAATTAGAGAAATATTTTCAAATATAAATCTGATCTTGCCACTCATCTGCTTGAAATGTGCCATTGGTTTCTCATTATTAATAGAATAAAGCAAAAGCCTTAACTTGAACCATATTAGACTTTAAATTCATGAGGGATGAAACCTTGCTTGAAACCATGCCTGTTGATTTTTCATCACTACAGTTATAGTGTATAGGTAGCTTCCTTCATAGGTGCTCCTGGTTCAATGACTAAATTACTTAATAAATAAGTAGAAGAATGAATGACTACAAGGTTATATATCATCTGCCTCCTTCCTCATTTTCCAGTCTCATCTGACACCTCCTTCTCTCATATGTGCCTTCTGAGCTCCAGCTACACTGTCCTTCCAGTTCTTCGTATACAACATGCAATCCTGCTGCCACTCCTCCTGAAACACTGTGCATCCTGTGCTTCCCCACAGGCATCCTTACTTTCGACTCATCCTTTACATCTCAGTTCAAATATTCTGTTCTCTAGGAGGTTTTCTCTAACCCTCTCCAGACATCACAGTCTCCTATTTTATGTTTTTATAGTATTTTTTTCATCCTCACAGTGCAATTATACATTTGTGACATAACTTGGTCAAATACTTTTCTACTCAAGTCCAATTTGTCATGCCATTTCCATGCCATGAAAGTAGAGGCATTGGCACAGTGCTTGGCATGAAGTGGTGCCAAACAATATTTTTAGGATAAGTTAATTGCTAGTTTTGTGAACAGAGTGATAAGGGGGTAAGAAATAAAATTTCTTTAAATCAGCCAAAGAAGAAAACAAATCTTCCTAAAGTTGCTGACAACCCAGTTGAGTTTTGGTGGATGTGGACAACTCATAGCTATGGGTGGTAGATTTCAGATATATGAAATTGTGTAAAAGTATGGCAATGGGTTGGACAAAAACTTTGGAGGGAAATTCTATGTAATATTTTATCTGGTTTGAGACATAATGGTGGGGAGTTGAAAGAATGAACAGAAAATGGAGTTAAAAAAAGAGAGAAAGTCATCTCATGAAGGACCTTTTCTATGCTAAGAATTGCATAATCAATTTTATAAATAAAGAGAAAACAATAAAAGTATTTCCATTAGCAGAGAGACATTACTAGACATCGGCTATAGGAAGAGCATGCTGGATGCAATATTATGGATGGATTGGGGTAAAAAGAGAGCAGAAGTAGAAAGAAAGGATGATACAGTAGTCCAGATCAGAAGTAGTAAGCATCTAAACAAAGACAGAAGCACTGAGAATAGGAAGAAGGAGCATCTTCCACTGGTTAGATAGACAGAGTTTAGTGACAAATTAGTTATGAAGGAGACAATAGGTGAAGAGCCCAGAGTGGCACCCTGTTTTCTGATTTGAGAAAATAAATTGAATTACTAAGATGAAACAGGAAAATGAGTATGTTTAGTGTACATAGGCATAAGTCAAAGCTGAGATGTTCATAATCTCCACATAGAGATTCATCTTAGGCTATTGGAAATGAGGGTTTTCACACATTAATAGTATCCTGGTTTAAGATAAAAAATTCAGAGAGAATCAGTACATAGCCACTGTAGTCAGAAAAGTTTCAGGCTGAGATTAAAATCCTGGAAAATAGCAACTCTATATGGGTTAAAAAGAGAGCAAGAGATATAACTGGAGGGTCTAGAAAGGCATGAAGAACATTAGAATAATATAGTGACCTAGGAAAATTAAGGTGAAAATTTCAATTAGTTAATGACCAACTTTTCAGTTAAGCAGAAGTTCAATAACATGAGAATATTAATAGCTTTTAAATTTCACTAAAACAGTGTCATTAGTAACCCAGACCAAAATACTTCATAGGACTGGTGACAACAGAAACCAGGTGTCCAGAATGGATTTGAGGAAGTGTAAAAAGGAAGTGTTGACTATGTAGATAAGAGCCTCATCTCAAGCTTATAAGTGACATAAAAAGCAAGACAAAAAAAAAGAAGCATGCTGCAGCATGCTTATTTGTTTAGGGAAAATCAAAAATTCAGAAGAAAAGTAAAATAATTGGAGTAGTTAGCCCATTTAGTAAGCAATTTCAATTGTTATTATAATTTTCCTGATAACCCTCAGCACATAGCTTTCTTACCTATCTGTCTCCCTCTACCCTACCCTATACATGTGAGGATAGATAAAGTGTACTTTTCCACTTATACACCCCAGTATTCTCTAATACAACATGGACTCTTAATCAAAGTCCATTGAAAAAGATTCCTGAATTACTGCACCTTGGTGTTTGATATTGATGGATTATTTCAAGAAGAGAATGTGAGAGGAGAATATTAATCAGAGTTTCAGTGTGCTAAAGAGAACACTGAAGCAGCAAAACCAGAAGTTCTAATCAAAGCTACAAACGATGGTGCCTGAGGGTTTGTGTGGCAGATTGCAAGGGGCAGAGAATGGCACAAAATGCATGATGTTGGAACTCGGGGGCTTACTCATGCCACTGTGTGCAGGTGCACCTCAAGAGCTTGCCCTTGGTTAATGGTAAAATCCTGTGTTAGGGCTCTGACTCATAAGTCTTTTTCTCTTGCCCTAACACAAACACAAAAACAACTTTATTGTTCCTAATTATGTTGATAAGAATTTTCTTGAATTTCTTTCAGTCCAAATCATTACCAACTCCTCCCTCCATACAAAATCTCCTCTCCCTGCATCAGGCTTTCCTCTCCTCCGTGACCCTTGTCCTCCCCATATCCTATTCCCTCATCCCTGAAGAATGCCCTTCTTAGCACTTTGTCCATTCCTAGTGTTGTTTGGCATCATCTCCATTCCTGTTTATGCTCCCCCTCAAAGGCCTCTTGCTGATCAATTCTCCTACGTATCTACTTCCATTCACCGCATGTTGTCCATTTTCTTCTGAAAAGGCCAAATCTCTATAGCCTGACACTCATCAGCCCAGGACACTTGCCTCCAGCCAGCCAAGTCTATTAAAGTCCATTTCTTCACCATTTAGCACTGGAGGATGGAGGCAAAGGAGGCAGGGAGTGATAAAATCTGAAGTAGGAGAGAAGGAAACGAGAACAGATTCCTAGATGTTCTGACGGGTGGAAGTACATCCTTGAACATAGATGGATAATGTGATACATAGAGTAAAAGTTAATGTAGGGCTCTCAAACCAGATTGACAATATTAGCTGATATATACCAGGGTTGAGGATGTATCAGGCATTATTTTAAGCATACCATATGCATTAGTTTATTTCATAAAAGGACAATATCAAGAGCAAAACAGTTGAGAATCTTTCTCAACTCTGTTCTCCTTGGTCCACTGGGAATATTCTATCCAACTCAGAACAATATGTATTAAGAAATTCCTTGTCAAGCTGAGACATAATCATGTTACATGATGATAAAAGGCATTGATTCCTTTTGGGGAGGTCATCATTACAAATTACAGGTGTGTGGACTGCATAAAACAAAGAAGGTTGGTGAGAACTTTAAAATATATGAATGGCTAGCTTGGGGGGAAAAGTGAAAGTAGGAGCATCAGAGAGAGATCATGGAGAAACTGAGCTTGGTGAAATAGGAAAGAGAGGTTCCTATCAGTCCAAAGAACGTTTTCTCTCTCCAGTTTAAACTGCTCTACTGGGACAGGGTTTGGGGAAAACTTGTTCTTTGATATATTTTCTGAATTTATGTGCCAGGTGTACAGCGATGTACTAAATTTAGCATCCATTACACTTTATTTCATTGTAGGATTTATAGACCTCCATTCTTTCCCAGTCAGGAAAGATGAAGTCCAATTATCTACTTGAGCTAAGTCTCCTAACTAAGCAAGGAAATAGAACTCTCTATTAGGAAAGAAGAGTGAATAAAAAAGTAGGAGCTTTCTTACAGAATTTCTGGTCACTAATGCATCCAGAGTCACCTCCCTACCCAGCTCTTCATTGTCTTTTTCTCCCTCTTTATTGGAGCTTGCCTATTAGAAAAGGACCTCTGCCTGCCTTGTTACTCTTCCTATACAGATCTAATGCAGCCTGTAGTACCCTCCCATGTCTCTGGAACTTACAGAAGATGGACAAGGATGAGTCCTTGATGATGTCTCTGCCGTAGTGCTAACCATGCTGGGACTTGGGGAATAAATCTTGAGTTTTATGAGCTCCTTATTCCTCTCCTACCCCGCCTTCTTAGACCCAGATGGAAAAGGGTGGCTTGGGAAGCAGAGACATGGAGAAAGATGAGCTGTCTCCTTTGGGAACTCTGTCAATGGTGCTCCTGCTGGGGGGGGGGGGTGGCTGGGATGTAAAGGATGGAGAGGTTTAAAACTTAGGTAAGAACTTGTCTAGAATCCAGAAGTCAAGGATCTGGTGCATAAGCCTGAAACATACATGCTGATTAAAATTGAGGAAAAGAGACTAAAATTCTGGATCTTTTTTATGATAATGACTCCAATGTTTTGAATATTTTCTTAGTGACCTAAACTATTCAAGTTGTTTATATGTATTTTTTTCATCATTGAATTATCTCCCTTAGATATGAATGAGCAACTCTTTGGAGTAGAAACTATTATCTCCACTGTGCAGGGGACAAATAGAAAGATGATGGCCAAAGTCACACAATTAAACACCATGGTAGCCACATGTCTGATTCCAATGTCTGTGTTATAAATGACTCTTTTGTGCTAGCTTTACTACATCAATGAATGTGACTGTAGGTATTGTTATCTGAAAGAAAATCCTTGCAAATCAAATTCAGCAAACTGTTAACATTTTTAACCAACAAATATATTTTATCTCTAAAGAATTGAAAGAGAATACATTGTAAGAAAATTGGTCAACCCAACTTAACACATCAAGGTTGTAGATGAGAGTATGGTAATAAAATCATTCAAATCATAAGCAGACTTGTACCCTAGCTTAGGCATTTGCTATTTGTGCATCTTATCCATTAAACAAATGCTTACTAACTACCTACTGCTCCACAAACTACTATCCACTGTATATACTAATGAGTGAGGCCAACATGGTCCTTGCCCTCACCAAGAGTTCTTTCCAAGTATGTGCTTGTCAAAGAATACAGTCCTCTAAATGAAGTTATTAGACTAATTTCTAAGATATATTGGTTAGCAAAGAAACAAGAGGCAAAGGAGTACATAGAATGCTCCACAAAATAATTTTGTAATAATATACAAGAAATGAATATAAATAAATATATCTTTATTATATATATATTTTGTATATAATCAAATTATCTCTCAAAGGACGCACAAGAAAATCTATAAGAGTAAGATATGTGTGTGCTTGGTAGACAGGAATAAGATGGTATGTTAGAGACTGCTAAGTTGTTTACCCAATATCCCCCATTCTTCCTTAGTGGTTCAAAAACCATAATTTTTTTTTGAGTACCCATCTATACTGACAAAATATGGATTCCAAACATTAGTATATATCATTTGGTATGGTTTCCAAGAAGACCCTTTAATGTGGGTTAACTAAATGAGAAATGTAGGTCATTTGCACTCATTCCTTCCTCAGGGAACAGACACAGGATTGATGCCTGAATTCCTAACAACCACTTTAAATGATCAGCAACTTTGAGGATGAAATTCAGATTCTTAGCATAATAAAGCAGGAAGAGAGATACTGGTGAAGCTTCAGTTTCAACCCTGGGTGTGCACTTCTGAAACTCTTTCACATGGAAGGGAAGAAAATTAATTTGTTTAAGCCATCATTAGTTGGACTTTTTATTATATGCAGTGAGAAGTAATATGAAGTGAACCATGTGTATATATTATCTAATTTTACATATTTTGATTTAATTTTTGAACACAGAAATAAAATATAGAACAAATAAATGCAGCTTTGATAATTATATGAAAGCAACTATAATGACCCTGTCATGTCCCATCACAAGGCATTACTATAGGAGCATTACCTTAGATGATATGGATCAAAAAGGCTTTAATAAAGAGAGGTATGAATAGATGAGAAAACAAGAGTAGAAGTAGAGAAGCCAGGCAAAAGACTATTACATGGTCCAGGCAAGAGATGGCAGTAGCCTGAACAACTGGTGGCAGAGGAAATGAATTGAAGTGAACAAACTTTGTAAGAATAACCAAGTACATAAACTGATGAATTAGAAGTGAGGCATTCAATGTAGAAATCAAATATGATTCTTAGGATTCTGCCTTGGGCAGCTTAGTGAGCATGTGCTTATTTAGTCTATCACACAGTAAGACTTCTGGGTATTTGTGAGTTTATACCTGAGGTGTGTAATAATAAATTTAATGTGAAATCAGTAAACTTACATAGGAGATTTTTTAGCAATTTTCAATCTTTCACACAGGAGACAAGCATTTAGATTTGAATAGAGTTTGGGTTTTTTCAAGCATCTACAGTGGAGAGAGAGAACAAAGGAGGTTGGATTGTTTACAAGACAGTAATTAACTGATGCAGTATAGAATCTAAGCTAGACAAGGAATAAAGTCAGGACAGGAGAGATGAATAATAGTATAGATTGGATTCTACCAACTGCTTTGTAGTCTTGATGTCCAACAATTGTGGCTGTTCTAAGGATAGTTGAAAATTTGAGCCTGAGGTTAGTCAGAAAGTAGGATGTTTCAAATCTAAATTTTAGAAGTGGATCAATCACAGGAATTAGATAAATCAAAAAAGATGGGAGTTTAAACAAGACAAGTTAAATCCTGAGAACAGGTTGAACTGAGTATTCAACCATTTCCCATTTTCCCAGCAAGGAAACTCCCACTGCATGC
>PVIA01017468.1:0-15670 GCA_004024845.1 Tonatia bakeri
AAGATTCTCTCCTTATCTTTAATCTTGGGTAATGTAATGGTGATGTGCCTTGGTGTGTGCTTCCTTGGGTCCAACTTCTTTGGGACTCTCTGAGCTTCCTGGACTTCCTGGAAGTCTATTTCCTTTGCCAAATGAAGGAAGTTCTCCTTTATTATTTTTTCAAATAAGTTTTCAATATCTTGTTCTTCCTCTTCTCCTTCTGGCACCCTTACGATTTGGATGTTGGAATGTTTAAAGTTGTCCCATAGTTTCCTAAGCCCCTCCTCATTGTTTTGAATTCTTGTTTCTTCATTCTGTTCTAGTTGAATGTTTACTTCTTCCTTGTGGTCCAAACTGTTGATTTGAGTCCCAGTTTCCTTCCCATCACTGTTGGTTGCCTGTACATTTTGCTTTATTTCACTTTACATAGCCTTCACTTCTTCCTCTCTTTTGTGACCATACTCAACCATTCTATGAGCATCCTGATTACTAGTGTTTTGAACTGTGCACCTGATAGGTTGGCTATTGCTTCATCACTTAGTCGTATGTTTTCTACAGCTTTGATCTGTTCTTTCATTTGGTTTTTTTTGTTTGTTTGTTTTTTGTTTTTGTCTTCACGCACCTGGACACTGCCTTAGGTATTCACCAGAGGTGAGTAACCCACATTGCTGTGTTGTGATGCTGTATGTGGAGGAGGGACCTGAGAGAGAACAATGCCACTTGCTCGGCTCTGAACTGGCTTTCAGTCACTTCCTCTGCTACACACAAGTAAATTGGGTCCTTCTGGTGCTGATTCCCAGGTGGGTGCCTTTGTGTATGTTCTAAAACTCTGTGGGTCTCTCCAACAAACTCTCCTATGAGGTTGGAAATTTCTCCCACCATCTCAACCCCCAAAAGGCTTATCCAGTCAGAGGTTTTGATGCTTTACTTCCCCATGTTGGAACCCTGGGTTGCAGTCTGTCTCATTCCCTTCTTTTTCCACTCAGTTTATCTGTATGCAAATGTGGGACCAACCATTCTGCCAGCCACTGCCTCACCAGGTCCTCCAACTACTGCATTGCCCCACATCCTTTCCACCCAGGCTGCCTACCTCCGCCCCTCATACCACTTTGGATGAGTGTTTCTTCTTTAACTCCTTGGTTTTTGGACTTTCATACAGTTCAGTTTTCTGACAGTTCTGATTGTTTTTGTTTTTAAATTTGCTGTTGTCCTTCTTTTGGCTGTGCGAGGAAGCAAAGTGTATCTGCCTACCTCCATATGGGCCAGAAGTGTTACTTCTTTATACCTATGTTCCGCTCTCTATATTATTTTTTTCTTCTTAAATCATTTCCTGTAACATGTCTTGTAATGCTGGTTTGGTACTAATAAACTCGTTTAGCTTTTCTTTCTTTTTTTTTTTTTTTTTTTTTTTTTTTTTAATTTTTTTTTTTTTTTTTTTTTTTTTTTTTTTTTTTTTTTTTTTTTTTTTTTTTTTTTTTTTTTTTTTTTTTTTTTTTTTTTTTTTTTGGTCTGAAAAACTCTTTATTTTGCCTTCAGTTTTTTTTTAATTTTTTTTTAAATTTATTTAGTTTTACACAGGGAAGGAAGGGAGAGAGAGAGAGAGAAACATCAATGTGCAGTTGCTGGGGGCCATGGCCTACAACCTAGATATTTTGCCTTCAGTTTTAAATGATAACCTTGCGAGAGTAGTCTTGATGGTCAACACTTGCTTTTCATTACTTTGGATACTTCATGCCAATCCCTTCGTGTTCTGAAATGTTTCTGTTGAGAAATCAGCTGGCAGTTTTGTTGGAGTTCCCTTGTAGGTAGCTGTTTGTTTCTCTCTTGTGGACTTTAAGATTCTCTCTCTGTCTTTAAACTTTGCCGTCATAATTATGATGTGTCTTGGACCTCTTTGGGTTTCTCTTGATTGGGACTCTCTGTGCTTCCTGGAC
Organism: Tonatia bakeri; assembly: GCA_004024845.1. Classification (NCBI taxonomy): domain Eukaryota; kingdom Metazoa; phylum Chordata; class Mammalia; order Chiroptera; family Phyllostomidae; genus Tonatia; species Tonatia bakeri. The sequence continues at coordinate 1,914 of PVIA01017468.1, forward strand.
TTGTGTGGCATTTTTCTTCACCAGGTTAAGGAATTTTCTACCATTTTTTTTTTCTTCAAGCAGGTTTTCTATCCCTTGCTCACTTTCTTCTCCTTCCTGTATCCCTATTATGTGGATATTGTCATGTTTTATGTTGTCCCAAAGTTCCCTTAAACCATCCTTGTTCTTTTTAAGTCTTTTCTTTTTGTTGCTTTGATTGCGTGTTTTTACTACCTTGTCTTCCAAATTGCTGATTCTGTCCTATGCTTCATGCTTTTAATCCCTTCTAATGCATTCTTCATTTCAGGTATTGTGTTTTTCATTTCCAGCTGGTTCTTATTCATGGTTTCTGTTATTTTCATGCTGATGTAGTTCCCCTAAGTTCTTTGTAGTTCTAAATTACTTGAGCATCTTTATAACCATTACTTTGAACTCTATGTTTGATAATGTGCTTGCCTCAATTTCAATTAGCTCATTTTCTGGAGATTCCGCCTTTTCCTTCATTTGGGTTTTTTTCTTTGTCTCCCTTTTTTACCTGATTCTTTTGGTTTGTTTCTATGTATTCAATAGATTTGGCTTGATTCCCTGTCTTCAGGGGTTGGCATTATGTAGTAGGAATCCTGTGGGACTCAGTGGTGCAGTCTCCTTGATACCCCAGCTGGATGCTCTAGAAATGCCCCTTGGGCAATTTATGTGGGCTCTCCAATTTTATCTGGGTCTTGATTTTTGTTGGCCTGTTCATTGGTGGGTTCTCACCCTAGCTAGCTGACTGAGAGGCTCAACCCCCACCACATCTTGTACAGTGTTGTACCAGTGCTAACAGAACAAAGCAAAACAAAAACAGAAAATGAAATCCACACAAGGAAAAAACAATAACAACAAAATCAATGATTAAAAAAACAAAAAACAATAAAAGTGGAAAGAGAAATAGAATATTATAAGAAAAACAAGAATACAGTAAGACCAAAGAAAAGAAAAATGATTATGTAGAATAGAGGGAGCAGAAACCATGAGTAAGGAATAGACACAGGGAATTGCCACAAAAGAACAAAGAAAAAATAAAATTAAAAATATAAGAAAGGGAAGGAAAAAGGCAAAATAGAGGAATAAAGGGAAGAGCAAATACAAAATTTGAAAGAAAAAAATTGAAAAAAGAAAAAAGTAAAAAGCTCTAGGAAAGAAAAAAATAATGAAAATAATGAAACAGTACAGAGTGGAATTCATCTCAGCAGAGTTTAGTGCTTGCCTGCTGGGCTCTCCCTGTGAATATAGCTCTGATGTCTGAAACTGGCACAAGCCAATGTCAGATGCTGTCCACATCTAGTCTCAGCAGCCTGTTCAAAGTTACAAGCGACCCACAGTTTGTGGCTGATTCCTCCAGGTCTCACTGCTCTGTGAGTTTGGCTTTTTATCATGGGTGGTCACCTAATGACCAAAGGCACTGCAGGAATCACCTCTACCTGCCTCTGCATATGGTCCTGCCGTTAGTCTTAGTCTAGCCACTGGACCTTCTGTTCCTCAGAGGGCTTTTGGTGGAATCAGAACGGGACCCCTGAATCTCCTGCAGGAGGTGCTGTTCGGACTTCAGAGATGGTGAGTGTGTTCCCCCATCCCAGTGCCACACATCTGAGTCTTTTTCAGAATGTCCCTGAACTCATGCTGGGCATGGTGGCACAAGTCTATAGTCCCAGCTATTTGGGAGACTGAGGCAGGAGGATTGCTTGAGCCCAGGAGTTATGGGCTGTACTGTGCTATGCAGGGTGTCTGCACCAAGTTCAGCATCAATATGGTGACCTCCTAGGAGCAGGGGGTGGAGAGGGTGATGGACACCAGGTTGCCTAAGGAGGGGTGAAACAGCCCAGGTCAGAAACAGAATGCCCCTGAACTCAGGACGAAGCCTCTAGTAGAATAGTGGGTGAGGCCTCCAAATCCCAGAGTTTGGGTCTGCCTGAGACCTAGACAGCATTCTTAGGCTCTCCCATGAGGAAGAAGTGCCGGTCTGGTTCCCAGGAAAGTGTATGGAATGGCCATCCCCTAAAGCCAGTCTTCCATAACCCTGAGTCTGTCTATTTTGCTATCTCCTCAGCAGGCAATAAGATGTATGTTAGGAAAAAATAAGAAAGAATGGGGGCGGGGAGGATGCAGGGTGGAGTGAGTGGGACTCTAAACGAGAGGGTAGGAGGCTTTCTCAGAGTGGGGCTAGCAATTTTCCACAAGGTAGGGTAATTGTTTTTCCCCTGGAAGGGACTCGCTCATCTCAAGAAAAATGGCTGCTGCAGCATCATGTTATATCCTAGCACTGGGAACCCAGCATCCATTCCCCCACACCTCTCCCCCCAAGCATCCCACTCTGGACTCTCCTCACATGACTCCAGATTGTGCTGCCCTCCCTTTGTCTGACCCCAGGGTGAGTGGCTGGGAATGTGAAACCTGTGCATTGGCCCCTTAGAAGAAAAAAAACAGGGGGAAATGTTGCTTTATCTCCAGTGGGCTGTCTCTCTTCAGTGGGCCTAAATACCCACAGCCTTTCACCAATGGATGTTGCATGGGTGGGTGGTCCCAGCACTGGTGCTCTGTGCTTGGGACCCTGGTCAGAGGTCCAGGCCTCACTCCTCTCCCCTGGAAGCTTCCACAGCTATGCGGGAAATTTGACTGCCACCTGTGAAAGCAATGCAGTCCCCTTTTGTGTTCCTGTCCTTTCTACTGATCTCGAAATAAGTTCTGCCCATCCTTGGTTAAGTATCTCCCCTTAAGGTAGTCTTTAGTTGTTTATCTCAGGTGGATGTTCCCCTTCTTGTTTTTATTTTCAGTTTGGTTCTGGGAGGCAGTGTGAGAGAAATTCTCCTACTCTGCTGCCATCTTGCTGCTCCTATTTGTATCCTATTCTTTCAATATTTTGAATGTGCTATTCCATTTTCTTCTGTCCTGAAAAGTTTCTGTTGAAAAGTCTCAGGAGGGTTCCCTTGTATGTAACTTGTCTTTTCTCTTGCTTTTTTTTTTTTTAATCTTTACCCGAGAACATTTTTTTCATTGCTTTTTAGAGAGAGGAAGAGAGAGAAATGTCAATGCGAGAAAGAGGCATTGATTGGTTGCCTCCTATACACACCTGGTAGACCAAGGACCAAACCTGCAATCTAGGTATGTGCCCTGATTGGAAATCAAACCCACAACCTTTCAGTTATAGGACAATGGTCCAACCAACTGAGCCACACCAGAGAGGGCTTTCCCTTGCTGCTTTTAAAATTCTTTCCATCTTTGACTTTCAGTAATTGAATTATAATGTGTGTTGGTGTAGCCCTATTCAGGTTCAACCTGTTTGGGATTTTTTTGGCTTCTTGAGTCTGGATATGTTTCTCTCCCCAAGTTTGGGGATTTTTCAGCTATTATTGCTTTAAATACACTTTATGTCTCTTTCTGTCTCCTCTCCTGGAATTCCCATTGCAAATGTTGGTGGTTTCTATTGTGTCCTACAAGATCCATAGGCTTTCTTACTTTTTCATTCTTTTCTTTTTGCTCCTCTGACTGGATCATTTCAAATGTCCTTACAGTTCATTTATTCTTTGGTTCTTGAAGCTTTCTCTTGAGTTCTTCCGTTCAATCATTGTGTTTTCAGCCCTAGGATTTGTTTGTTTGGGGTTTTTTTTATGGTTTCTATTTCGTTTTGTTTTTGTGATGTTTTCCTAATTCTGCTTGGTTGTCTGTGTAGTTCACTGAACTTATTTAAAAAGATTATTCTGAATCCTTAGCCTGGCAGTTCATAGATCTCCATTTCATTAGAGATTAGTTTCCTTTTGGGTGTCATGTTTATGGGGGTGTGTGACTGACAGAGATCCTTGATTCCTTAGGTTGGTATCTGTGCATTTGAGTAAGTGTTCTCCTCTTCCAGACTTTGCAGGGTTGCTCCAGACAGTTCTTCACATCAGCTTATTTTGGGTTTCTGGATGTGCCTGCTAGTAATTACTTTGGGCAGGTGGGGTCTGCTATTAGTCTATTTTGGGGTAAGGCAACTGTTTGAGCCCCGAAGTTGGTTGTGGGGGGTGTGTGCCACTAGCTGACAACAGCTGAACAGGACTGCTAACTTGGTTCCCTGCCCAAGTGAGGCTATAGAATGAGCTCCACTGTTGCCTCAATTTTCCAGTCAGGCTTACTAGACATTCAGGACTGGGTACTATATTCAGTAGTAGGTGGAACTGTGAATTAGCTTTGCTGCTCTGACCACGTAGGACAGTACCCAGGGCCTATATGGCTCATTGTTTGGGAACCCAAATTAGACAACAGTGTGCACTGACTATCCTGGTCAGGTAAGACTACCCTACCAGTTTCACTCTGAAGACAGGGAAAGACACAGGCTGTGCTCTGTTCAAGTGCCACTGTAAACAGGGCTGGTCAGGTGGGCTGAATGCTTATTCTGCAATAATTGGGGCTACAAATAGTTTCCCTGCCTGCGTACAGCAGCAGAAGCTCCAAGGCCTCTTAGGCCCTTTGTGGTCTTGACTCGAGTTGACTCATGCTCCAAGTTCCTTAGCCAAACAGGGTCACTGGCTGTGCTGTGGGAACAGTCAGCTCTGCCCATCCACCTCTTGGAGCAAGCTTTGCTGGGTTATATAACTTCTAGGTGTTCTCACCAGCCCTTCCTATCAGACAGGGCCCAGAGCCACACCCCACAGCTGGTAGGGCCAAGACTCAGCTCTTCCACCTAGGCACGGGCAGACCAGCCTCCAGGGCCAGCGAAGTCCCTTGTCTGAGAACCCAAATCAGGCAGACCTGTACCCTGCCAAGTTCTTTCGTCAGACTGCACTACCAACTTGATTCTACAGAGGAGCAAAGCTGCAGATTCAACTACTTAGGCTCTGCAGGTAGGACTTGGTCTGCCCATGATTCAAGTGCTGATTGTTGGAAGATCTAGCTTCTCCATCACAATCAGATTCTGAGTGGCTGAGTCCCACATTCCCCTGCAATCCCTGTCAAGCAAAACCAGAGTAGGAGCTCCCATGAAACCACTCACAATTCTGGAGGGCTGGATGTCACCCCGGGCTCCCTTTTTCCGCTGGAGGAACCATAGGCTGGGGGGGGGGGGACTTCTTGGTGTGGTGCTGCACCAGGCTGGGGGGGTGCACTGCAGTCGGCATGCAGCCGCTCTCAGCCTCCTAATGCAGTCTCTCTAGGTCTGCGGTGAAGGAGGGGAGCACTTCAGCCTCAACCCCACATTCTAGGATTCTCTCAGTGGTGTCCTGCCCACGAGTAGTTAGTTGTTTTCCTTGTGAGGAGAAGCAAAGTCAAGAACAACCTACTTTGTCTTCTTGGTGATGTCACTTCCCTTACTAAGTGCTGAACACTAATTCTGAGGACTTTATAAGGATTAAGGTCTTCAATCCTCACAACCACTTTATGGTACTGCTCTTAACCCCATTCTACAAATCCCAAAATTGAGGCTCAGTGAATAAATGAGGAGCCCTCGTTTGTTCCATGCCCCTCAGACTGACCAAACTGTCCCACTACCTCCCAAGAGCAGGCAGCCTTCTCCTCCGTGACGGCAGTGTTGCACTGCCCTCACTGGGCCCTCCAGGGAACACGTCTGCTGGACATGACAAATTCAGTGGAGTGCAGGAGTGGCAGATGGAAGACGAAAGAGGAAAGGAGGCACAAGCTGGCAGGCGGGGGTCCCAATTTATTAGGGCACTGATGATAACCACCCCTTCCCCATCTCCACTAAGCCAGCAGCAGGACTGGCAAATGCCCCCACCCCACCAAGCCCTATCATGGGTCACTGGCAGCAGTCCAGCCTCCCTTTGGAAGAGGGCAGCCCCCACCCACAGTGGATCCTCAGAGCCGCTGAAGCTGAGGCAGTCACCCTGCTTCATCCCTGCAGCTTGGATTCAGGCTTTGCGCCTCTGAGCAGAGAAGGCACAGGCCCAGAAAGGACCTGTTCATGTCACAGAGCTTATAGAGGTGTCCGAGTCAGGCATCCAAAAGCCAGAGTTATTTTCCTCCTCGCCGTACTGCCACGTTGTGTGTAAATTTCATGGCAGCTGAGGGGGTGCAGTGGGGCAATTGTCATTCCCAACATTGCTCCCGTAAGAAAACAGTCGGTGAGCCTCTCACGAAAGAGCTTTGGGAGTCTATTCCTGTATTAGGAATGATTCTTAACCCCACCTGCAAAGGGGAAGAACATCAAAAGAGTGTCCATTTTTTTCTTTGTATTTGCATAAAATCTCCAGAGGGAACTGGTATATTTGTTTCCTTCAAGGGGGAAACCAGATGGCCCGTGGAGTGACTTTTATGCCATTTAAACATTGAGCATGTGAACATACAGCCTATTCAAAATAAACAGCCTTCAGAAAACACTCCTGAAACCTCAGGCTGGGAGTTTCAGAACCAGTCCCTCGGCTCTGGCCCCGCCTCTGCCACACACTAACTCTGGACAACTCCTGTAACCTCCCCAGGCCATTTCCTCCTCTGTGAAATGAGTGTGCTGAACCAGACATCCACAAGGCTCCTTTCAGCTGTAAATGTCTGATTCTAGACTCCCCAGGCAGATTCTAAAATCCATGAGGGCAAGGATGGGACAATTTTGGAGTCTTGAACAAGTCACTTTGTAAACACTGGCCACAGTGGGATGGGGTGGGGGGCAGTGCTCACTCAGCCAGAAGCCACCCCCTTCCTGCGGCTGAGGTCTTTAGAGCAAGCTGGAGAGGACTGTTGTGCAAGCTATGAGGAAGACAGGAGATGCTGGCAATACTGGTCAACAGAATTTGGCTTCAGAGACGTATGAACCAGGGTTCAAATCCTGGGTGACCTTAAACTATAGTCATTTAACCTGAGCCTAAATGTCCTCATCTATAAAATATGAATCTCAACTTCAGAGGTTTAAAGGATTACATATTAAAAGCACTTGGCATACAGAAAGTGTTCAACAAATGTTACCTTGCTTCCTTTATCCCTGCCTTCATCAGAGCGGGGAGGACACCTGGGTTAGTTTGTACGCTTTTTCTTTCAGCTGGTTTTCTGATGCCAAGTCCGTGAAACACAGCCATCTCCAGCTGGCTCTCCTCCTATCTCTGCCGCTGCAGATCCAAGTCTGCACTGTATGTAGGTTGTTCACACTGCCGGAGTTGGGAAAAATACCCACCTAAATCTGCCTGCTCCGGGCTTCATTTGCCTGCACAGGAGAACCAGTGCCCTCTGGGACACGCACAGCGGGTCTCCATCTGGGAGGCAGCGGAGCAGGGACGGGGTGAAGGGAGAGGTGGAGGTCAGCACTTCCTAAGGCTGGCAGCAGGGGACGGGCTCCAGGGCACGGGGATGGGTGTGAGGAATCTACTTGTAGGGAATTCAGCTACCTTCTCCAGGACCCCAGGTACTTAAAGACCTCTGAACCTTGATTTTCTCGTTCATAGAAACAAAGATGAACATTGCTGCATCATAGGTTTGTTGTAATGATTAGATCAGCTACCTAGGAAATGTTCTGTGAATATTAAATTGTCCTTCCTCTATTCTTAAGATGAAGGAAATAAAGGCCTTTGGACTGAAGACACATTCACACAACCACCTTGTAGGACATGGACCTGCAGAGATTTACTTGATGTACAAAACGTGGGACTGTCACCCAAGGTGGCTGTGACACACACTCTAGTCCTGAAGCACACACAACCAACCACACAAGGAAATAGGATTTTTCTGTGTGGTAGGCTGACGGCAAGACATATGGGTTAGGGTAGCGGGTGGGGTAAAAAGCCAAGGATCTTCATTTCTTAATCTACAGCACAAAGAAATCAGTGGGGTGGTAGAGAGTTGGTTTCTAGGCATTAAAGCGGCAAGGGCAACCCCCCAGCTTTCAAGACAAGGAAAATGGGGACATTTAATTTAAAAACGAGACAGATGGCAGACCACACCCTCTCTAGCCCCAGGGAGTCTGCTGATGAGAAGCAGGGCCGCGGGAAGCTGAGCCAGAATGACACAGGACCCCGCACAGCCAAGGTGAGCACTGGCCCAGCCCCTGACCTCCTTCAGGAGTCTCCAAGCTCTGAGAAGGGGCGGCAGGGGCAGGCATGGGTAGAAAAGGTAACAAGATGGAAACAAGAACCTGTGGACACACCCAAGGTGGAAAAAAGCAAAGTGAGGACCAGAAGCCACGCCAGACTTTTCCTATGGCTTGTCGTCTTCCTGAAAGTTGTGTGCTTGAGACCTGAGAAGCCAGCTGGGAGGGCTCTGCGGAGAAGGCCCAGAGAAGGGAAGGGGGTGGGGTGCTGAGTGAGGACAGCCCCTGAAACAGCACAGTGCCAGCAGGCAGACGATAGGTGACAAAACTCTGGCTGCCTCCAGAAACCTCTGGCAGGGCTCCGAGTCCAATCCTGAGATATTGAAAAGGAGAAACAGGGCTCGAGAAAGAGGACATTTAAAAAAGAGGGGAGTGGGAGGGAGGAAAAAGAAAGGAAAAGGGAAGAAAAAAGGAAAGAAAAAGAAAAAGGCCTGATCTCTATGAGGCTGAGGTATCGGAGAGACAGAGGCTGGTCCCAGGGAACAGACGTGCCGGGAGCTTCGTTCCAGTGAGTGAGGACCATACACAGAACTGGGGAGTGCCCTGCGGGCACGAGGGACCCACTTGGCTCCAAAGGGAACCCCCCGGCCTTCAACGTGAACTCCTCTGAAACCCCGTCCTGAAGGCGCCTATGTCCCAGTGCCCCTCACCAGTGTTGCCGGGTCCATGTGGGAGCTCAGAAATGTCCATGCATTGTGGCCTGAGATCCACTACATGATCACTGCTGGTGACTCACTGCTTTTAGTCGTGCCCTCCTTTCCCCCAGCCCACTTCCCCTCGTAGTTCCTCCAAGCAGCAAAGAGGGGACCGGAGAATGCTTTATCAGAGGAAATAAAGTGCAGGGCCCTCCTCAGGCACTTGGTCTGGGTGCAGGAGATGCTAGATGCCCCAAACGCCACCACTCAGGGCCTCAAGAGCGATATATCTTCAGTCTGTTGTTCTGGTCCAGGCCCAGCTGCTGGAGGCCCAGGGTGGCTGAGGGCTTATGCATGGAGAAAAGATGTCTGGCCGCAGGGTGAAGGAAAACTCTGCACTCAGCTGAGCACCAGGAAGGGCCATGGAAGGAAGGGTCAGAAGCCAAACAGGATCCTCTTTGGACCCCCACCCCCGCCCCGGGCACAAACACAAGCCGTGCAGCCCAGCTCAGCCATCCCAGCAGCTACAGCAGGAAGGGACCAGGGTTTGAGAGATGGCTAAAAGGATACAACTTGGGGTCACTCTTGTAACGTTCCAGCCACTTCAGGTTGGCCTCAATCATGCCCTGAAAGTCTGTGCTGCCCACACCGGGGATGGGCGGCTGGGGCCGCGGCAGGAGGCGGAGCTGCTCACTGGGGAGGAGGACACAGGGGGCGTCAGAGGAAGGACAGGGCACGGCCAACCAGAGGCGACCACATCTGCCCCTCCCTCTTCTGAACACACCAGCTGCAGCCTTGTCGGGGGTCTCTTGAGCAATTCAAAGCTGCTTCTACTGGCAGGGTGCCCTGCAAATGTTCCCCCCCCTCCTGGGTGAACACTCCTGACATCAAGACTCCAGGCTCCCACATCCACAAATTCCGGGCCAATCTCATGGGCAGGAGCTCTCCCCAGTGTCAGCTCAAACACCTTCCCAGCATCAGTCCCAAACTGGTCGAAGGGATAAATGGGGTGGGGGTATTTATGGTTGGGGGTCTTGTGTGTGGGTGACACATCTGGCAAGGAATAAGATGAATGAGAAAGAACAGGCTTAAATGATTGCCCATCTGTCTCCCACACGGGCCCCTCTCACTCCAGATGCTGCTCAGTCAGATGGGGGAAGAAGGGAGCTGCCAGAAGCAGACAAAGACCTGGGCGGCAAAGACAAAGGCCACACTCCAGCGCTGAAGCGCCAGTGGGAGGGCAGTGTGCAGGGTCAGGCCAGGGGCTGCTGTCTCCCGGCAGGTGCCACAGGGCAGTTCCTCATGGAGCCGGCCGGGTACGCCCGGCCAAACCTGCACAGGGACTTCCCTCTGGTCGTGCGTGGAGGAGCTCTGAGACTCAGGCAGCTCTGCAGACCGGGAGCCTGCCAGACCTGCCTCGGCTACACGACCGTGAGTTCTGCTCCCCTCTGAGGTCCTACCAGCCCAGGAGGCGCAGCAAGCAGCTGAACTGTATGGTGCCCCCCCCGCCCCCCCGCCGCCGCCGAGCCTACACGGAATCTTACCTGGCAGACACGTAACCCAGCCTGTTCTCCAAGGGGGCAGGGCCGCTGCTGAGGAATGGGACCCCAGCTGGAAGGCGGGAAGAAATCATTCACACGGGACAGTGGGTCAGCTGGGCCGGAGCCGGGCCCAAGCAGGCACCTCCCTGCTCCCCAGCACCTCTACCTCCCCAACACTGAAAAGACAGCACCCCCGAAACAAACAGAAACAGGGAAACTTCCAGCAGTTGGAAGTGAGAGAAAGGTGACAGACAGGAATTCCCCTATTTTATTTATCAAACCTAATCTACTTTTCTGCTTGGGTTGGAATGTGGGGTTGTAACTTCCATTCAAATAACTGTTTTTATGGCTTTTCATATTCCTCAACAGAGCTATGACACCAGGGGAAGCCAGCCTTCCCAGAAACAGGAAGAAGCCATCAACAGCCCAGGGCTATAGGCAGGACCCTGAAGTCAGAGAGACACGCAGTCTGTCGCTCCCTTATTGGGCACCCTGGGGCACGTTACTTAACCACCCTAAGTCTCGGTTTTCTCATCTGTAGTGTGGAGATAAACAATCACTACCTCAAAAGGCTATTGTAAGGCCTAAATCAAAGACTTCATATAAAATGCCTGGCCTACAACACAACACACATCATTGGCAGCTATCTCGATGACAACGACGATGACCTTGTAGGTTGGGCTGAGCCCTGGAGTCACAAAGGCCCCAACTAGCCAAGCCCCAGGCACACCCTCGTGGTCCCCAGAGCCTGCAGCTGCGGGGCAACCAGCAAGGTCTCCTCCCCAGGGACCCACAGCCTCTGGATCAAGGAACCACAGCTGGGGGTAGGGGAGGTGCAGGGGTGGGCGAAAGAAGAGCGGGGGCAGGGAGGAAGAGGAGGAGGAAGTCGGGAAGGCTCAGTCCAGAGTCACGCACTGGCCCAGAAGGAAGCTCACTTGGAAAGTACTTGCGCCACTTCTCTACCAGGAAGTCATCCACCGTCTGAGTCACAGAGGAGGAGAGCCTGGGGCCTGGCCCCGGGGCCCAGGCCCACTGGGTGGACGTGGGTGTGGCAGGGGACGAGGCTGAGACTCTGCCCAGGGAGGCGTGGGTAGCAAGGAGAGCGCTCCTGCAGGATGGGGGTGGGATCTGGGCTGAGGTGGAAGTGAGGAGCGGAGGTGGTGGCTGAGTGTTGAGGACACCCAGCATGCTGAGGACATCATTCAGCTGGCTGCTAATCCGCTGCAGGGAGCTGTCCAAGTAGTGAATCTTGTTGAGTAAGGTGGGGCTTTCTGTCAGGCCAACTGAAAAGGAGGAGGCAGGTGGTAAAGGACTCAAGATTTCAGGTCTGGAGTGTCCCCAGGCCCAGCTGGCACTGTGGCACCCTACTTGCCCACCCCTCTCTGTTCCTTCAGGCACAGATTGGGAGGCTGGGGGAGACTGGGGGATGGCAGGGCTTCTGTGTCCCACACAGGGCAGACAGGAAGCTGACCCCAAGAAACAGGCTCTCCAGGGCAGGGCCCCAGGGGGAGGAGAGGGAGAGGCCAGAGTGGCAGAGGGAGACAAGCCTCCCAGAAGGTAGCACTGGAAGCGGGTGGCGATCAGGGACACCCCTCACTGTCAAGTACTCTGCACATTCAGAAGGCTCTCCTGGACCCTTCGGGCCCTGGGGGATGGCAAATCCCGACTGGTTAACTCCTTCCCAAGCATTTACTAAGAACCTGCTCCAGACACTGGCTCCCAGAGGCTAACCCACACAGAGCCGAGAAAAGGGGGCTACACTCCTGTTCCCCAAGTTCCTCTCTCTCCACGGAAACTGTGGCCTTGCCCTTCCTCTTTTCCCTGCCACCACCACTCACTGTGAGGCAGGGGGCAGGATTCTGAACTTTCACTGCCTGTGTCTTCTGAGTTGCTGAGGTCAAAGGTCACCACTTTCTTGGTGGGGGTTCCTCTCAGTGCGTCCTCACCTGCAGCCTATGGGTAACAGCAGCAGTTATGACTGGTCCTCTCCCTGGGCGTTCTGCCCATTGCCCAGGCAATGTGAGAGACTCAGCACCAGTGTGTGGGCTCTCTGGGACCCAGAGTTCTGGGAGAGGCACACCATGCAGGCTGCCTTGCAGGGGGCAAGCGGGAGGCTAGGCCAACACAGCTCAACCATTGGGGACACAGGCAGTAGGGCCACCAGGACCAGAGAGCGCCCACCCTTTCCTCCAATAACCTCCCTGCAATGTCTCTCCATCTAAGCTTCCCTCCCGCCACACCCACGCCTCAGGCAGTTGGGAAAAGTCTGCAAGGCCCCAGGAAAGGTCCGGAAGCCTCCTAGGTGCACGTATTCCCAACAGCCTAAGAACATCTGTCCTCAGGTGCCAGGGCAGGGGAAGGGCAAGGGCTAGATCTTCTCTCAAGAAACTAGCAAGAGGCTCTGGGTCTCTCAGAACCACTCAGCATAGATAACCAAACTCAAAGCTGAAGCCACTGCCATTTTCATCAGTCCAGGGGGCCAAAGCCACGGCCAATCCTGGACCTAGAGGCTCAGTGCCCTCAACACAGGACCAAAGAACTCAGTGTATCCTGGGAACAGGAAAGGGCGCTGTGGCCACATAGGGCCATGTGGCCACAGGGCTGCACCTCTTCCTGCAGAGAGGACTCCAGCTGATTCAGCTTCTCCTCTTTCTTCTTGAGGAGGTTGTGGCCTTTCTGCATGGCCGACTGCATCTCGTCCAGGTGCCTCTCCTCCTGCACTCAGAGAAGAAGCGGGGAGAAATTTGGGGACTTCCACGCAGAGCTGCAGTCCCAGCTTTACCACTCGTCAGGTGGGTTATCCTGAGATTATTTAACTCTAAGTCTAGATTCTCACTGAAGAAAGAAAAATACTACTTTTCATAGGATCATGAGAATTAGATAAGAGCACATTACATGCTCAGCCCTACACCCATACCTAGTAAGTTCTCCCATGGTCACTGCTCCCACTACTACCGCGCTTGTTGGTCACTGTCGTCAGGGCACAGAGAGCAGTGGCAAGCCCAGAGCGGCACGCACACGCCCCTGGGGAGTCTGCGCTCCGTGTCAGCCTCCTGCCTGCTGATCCACCCCACCAGCCATGTGTGCCCACAGCTCTGACACCAGGCGAATTCGAAGGGGCCCAAACAGCTGTGATCCCAGCCAACAAGGGCCACGAAGTCTCTGGCTCTTCAGTGCAAATCAGGGCATTGAAGTTCCGAAGAGAAGTCACTCCGTCTTGTGCTGAGGGTATACTCAAAACATTTTCAGTCATAAATGAAGTCTTTAGGTGAGGGAATGGACAAGCGAGGCACTGGGTGTGACTTTTGAAAAATCTTACTTACAGCCTTCACCTAGGAAACAGGAATAGCATCACCTGCCGCACACGCCGCCTAGGGCTGCGCCGCCTAGGGCTGCGCCGCCTAGGGCTGCGCCGCCTAGGGCTGCGCCGCCTAGGGCTGCGCCGCCTAGGGCTGCGCCGCCTAGGGCTGCGCCGCCTAGGGCTGCGCCGCCTAGGGCTGCGCCGCCTAGGGCTGCGCCGCCTAGGGCTGCGCCGCCTAGGGCTGCGCCGCCTAGGGCTGCGCC
>PVIA01017469.1:0-15576 GCA_004024845.1 Tonatia bakeri
ATGGGAACTCCTTTGTAGGTTACTGTCCCCTTATCTCTTGCTGCTTCTAGGATTCTTTCCTTCATTTTTACCTTGGCTAATGTAATTACAATGTGCCTTGGTGTGTTCCTTCTTGGGTCCAATTTCTTTGGGACTCTCTGAGCTTCCTGGACTTCCTGGAAGTCTATTTCCTTTGCCAGAATGGGGAAGTTCTCCTTCAATATGTTTTCAAATAAGTTTTTAATATCTTGCTCTTCCTCTTCCCCTTCTGGTAAACCTATAATTCAGATGTTGGAACGTTTAAAGATGTCCTGGAGGTTTCTAAGCCTCTCCTTATTTTTTTGAATTCTTATTTCTCCATTCTTTCCTGTTTGGTTGTTTCTTTCTTCCTTCTGGTCCACTCTATTGTTTTGAGTCCCAGTTTCCTTCCCATCACTATTGATTCCCTGTGCATTTTCATTCATTTCTCTTATCATAGCCTGCATTTGTTCATCTAATTTGTGACCAAAATCAACCAATTCTGTGAGCTTCCTGATCACCAGTATTTTGAACTGTGCATCTGGTAGGTTGGCTATTTCTCAGTCACTTAAAAGGATGAGTTCTGGGGCTTTGATTTGTTCTGTTTGAGCCATCTCTCTCTCTTTCTCTCTCTCTCTCTCTTTTTTTTTTTTGGTCTGGTCACGCCTGTTACAGTAGGGGGCGGAGCTTTAGGTGTTCACCAGGGCGGGACACCCCGTTGCTGGGTTGTGATGTTGTATGTGCGGGCAGGGTCAAGAGGGAACAATGGCGGTTGCTCTGTTCTCCATAGGACCTCAGTCCCTTCTGCTGCTTCCCACAAGCAAACTGGGCCCCTCTGGTGCCAATTCCTATGTGGGTGGGCTTGTGCCCACCATGGGACCCTCCAAGGACCTCTCCTGTGAGGCTGGGTGTCTCTCCCTGTGCCTGAACTTCCACAGGCATCCGTGACCAGTGTCTCAAAGCTCTATTTCCCAGTGCTGGGATCCTGAGTTGCGTGCACTGCCTTGCTTTACAATTGCCGCCTCACTGGTGGTGCCGGGTACCACCCCTCTGCTGGGGCCTGCCAGCTGCTGCAAGCGCACTCAGGGTCCACTCGCTGTGGTCTTGCACTCCCCAGATGCCTTACACACCCTCAGATGCCTTATGCACCTAGTCCCAACTCTGCTCTCTGCACTGCGACCTGCGCCCAGCTGCCCGATTCCGCCCCTCCTACCGGTCTGGATGAACAGGTCTATTTCAACTTCTTGGTTGTCCGACTTCCATTGAAATCAATTTTCTGTCAGTTCTGGATGTTATTCTGCTTCTAAATTGTCATTGTTCCTACCTTGGTTGTGCGTGGAGGTACGGTGCATCCACCTATGCCTCCATCTTGGCTGGAAGACCTTATGCTGTTTTTTACTTCTTACTCTATAATTAACTTTTCATAGATTGAAGTCAGCTCCACAGTACATTATGAGAACATACCATTGTTTTTGAAGCAATATGATGTCATGGGATAATGGATCTGGGAGTTAAACATTGGTCCATCTAACTCTAAAGTTTATTGTCATATAGCTCTGCAAAGAAATGGATGGAAATTGATAGAAACTCTACTGCTTTTAAACAGAGACAGTGGTGTCCAGCACAGGTAGGGGTATGGGGTAGAATCAATTCAATATTTTATTTATTAAAAGCTTCATAGCACTCAGCTAAGTGCTGGCAGTCTGAGAGACACACACAAATACTAAACACCTAATGCCTTTGTTTAAGAAACTTAAAGTATCTTTTGGTAGAATGGAGTAGAAAAGGAGGTATAAACTGGAGAAGGATTTGAAGGAAAACTTGGCACTTATGTTAACAGTGCAAGGCTAGAAGAAAAGTACTCTATGGAAATTTATAGAACTGTGAACTTACTTGGTGGGGGACTATGATTTAGTGAATGTATTAAAATATTCTCTGAGGGTGGCTGACCTACAGTGGGAGAGGACATGGGTTAAATGGAGAGAGGGACAGACGGATCAAGCTTTTCTCATCACAAGTATGAAAAACTCCAAGTGAGACTAGAAAAATTTTACTCAACTGAAACCTAGTCAACCTACAGAATTTTAAGAAACAAAATAATGATTTAAAATCACAACTTTTGGGTTGGTTGGTGATATATGAACCAGTGGATAAATGAAACAGTAGAACTCTGAAGCTTAGATAAAATTTGTATAAGTAAGTAGTAATTATAAGCACCAAAACTTATGAAAAATAATTTGATGTTTATTTATTAAGTTATTTAAGATTATAAATCTAAATCAGGACAGGCTAATATAACTTTCTGCAATGATAGAAATGTTCTACAGCTACACTGTCTGATATTGTGGCCATTTGCCCCATGTGGTTATGGAGCACTTGAAATGTTGGGATTGTGCATAAGGAATTACAGTTTTAATTTTTTTTAAATAAATAACCTCATGTAGCTACTATATTGGACAATATAACTCTATAGTTTTGGAGCAAATAAATTTGAGTGGTGGATAACATAATTCCTGATCTTGGAATGCAGAAGCCGAGTTGAGGGGATAGGAATTAGCTGACTTGGTCGCTATAGTCCCTCTAGGTTTGCTATGTGACTAGTTGGATGAATTGTTATGAAATGGGAGTGGGAAGAATAGCAAAATTATCAAGTAACACTATATATTACTATATCTGAAATGGCGGTATGTAATGTGGTAGTGCTCATTAACACTGCCAGCCCCATGCCAGCACTTTTTCATTGTGAGGAGACCAAACACTGCACTATAAGAAGGACCCTGACTGATCTGGATACTGGTGCAGTTTCTGGACACTGCTCTTCTTATTCTATTTTTTTAACATCATTCCTTTGAGTTTATATTTTTAAATTTATTTTTGTTATGCTGTTCAACTACAGTTGTCCCCATTTCCCTCCTACAATTCTCCTCCACCCCACCCCCACCACACTCAATCCTACCCCTACTTTGGCTTTGTCCATCGGTCCTTTATACATGTTCCTTGATGACCTTATGACCTTGTTTTCCCCATTATCTCTGCCTCCCTCCCCTCTGGTTATTGTCAGGTTCTTCTTTGTTTCAATATGTCTGGTAATATTTTGCTTGCTTGTTTGTTTTGTTGATTAGGTTCCACTTATAGGTGAGGTCATATGGTTAACAATTTATCATTCAGTTTACCTAAATGCCTGTGTTTATCATTTTCCATGTGATATATTTATATGGCTCTGCTTTGGAAGTGTCATTATGGTTCATGGGTTTCCTCTTCAAACAGAATTACATTTTTCTTAAGTTTCTCTCTCAAGTGCTTAGAGAATGTTGATATGTAAAGATGGTAAGCAGTTTCTACATTAATAAAGAATGCTACTTTCTATGCATGGAAACCACTAAGAAACTTATAAGTAATACACAGGAAGGTCCAAATGAGTTATAAAGAGTCTCATTTAAAATAGCTATTTTCAGACCATTCAGGAGTTCAGGCCAAGATGGAGGCTTACGTAGAAACCCTTCATTTCCTTGCATAACCAAAAGGAGGATAACAACCAATCTAAAATCAATAAACAAGCAAAAGCACCAGAAAATCAAACTGCATGGAACTCCAACAGCAAAGGAATTAAAGAAATAGTCAAGCAGACCAACCAGACTGATAAGGCAGATCTTGTGGGGTGACTCAGAAAAACCACCACAAGGCAGCTGAGGGGTGGGGCTGACTGCTGAGCTTGGCAGAGCTGCACAGGAGGAACTGACTTAAGGGGAAAACTGAGACTCAGAGCTGACTGTGGGCTAAGGCTGGGGTTGCCACATTGAGAGATATTTCCAGTCTGACATGAAAATCTATTGGAAAGTGCATTAGAGACATGCAGGCAAACTGCATTGTTCCCTCTCTGGTCCCTCTCCCAAAGGCAGCCCCAAAGGTGCTTCTGGCAACAAAGAGGGTTGCCCTGCCTGGGTGAATACCTAAGACCCTGCCCCCTTACAAATTATCAGGTGTGCCAAGACAAAGAAATATGACCCAAATGACAGAACACAGCAAAACCTCAGAACTAAGCAACGAGGAGATTGCCAACCTATGTGATGGAGGATTTGAAGCTGTGGCAATCAAAGTGCTCACAGAACTGATTGAGCTTGGTCGAAAAATGAAACAATGAATGAAAGATACCAAAATTGAAATAAAGCAAAAATATCCAGGGAACGAACAGTGAGAAGAAGGAAACCAGGATTCAAAGCAATGATTTAGAACAAAAGGAAGAAATAAACATCTAACTGGACCAGAATGAAGAAACAAGAATCCAAAAAAGATGAAGAGAGGCTGAGGATTCTCTGGGACAACTTGAAATGTTCCAATATCTGAATTATAGGGGTACCAGAAGGAGAAGAATGACAATAAGAAGTTGAAAACTTATTTGGACAAATAATAAAGGAAAACTTCCCTGATCTGGCAAAGGAAACAGACTTCTAGGAAGTCCAGGAAGCTCAGAGTCCCAAAGAAGTTGGACCCAAAGAGGAACACAACAAGGCACATCATCATTAAGTTACCCAAGATTAAAGACAAAGAGAAAATCCTAAAAGCAGCAAGAGAAAAGGAGACAGTTACCTACAAAAGAGTTCCCATAACGCTATCAGCTAATTTCTCAAAAGCAACCTTACAGGCAAGAAAGCACTGGAAAGAAGTATTTGAAGTCATGAAAGGCCAGGACTTACATCCAAGATTAAACTATCCAGCAAAGCTATCATTTAGAATGGAAGGGCAGAATAAGTGCTTCCCAGATAAGGTCAATTTAAAGGAGCTCATCATCACCAAACCCTTATTATATGAACCATTAAAGGGACTTATATTAAAAAAGAAGATAAAAATATGAACAATAAAATGACAACAAACTCACAAGTATTAACAAGTGAACCTACAAGAAAAGAAAAATAATGAAAACAAAAACTAAGCAAACAACCAGAACAGGAACAGAATCAGAGAAATGGACATCACACCAAAGGAGTTCAGTCAGGAGGGTGAAGGGAGTAATGGGGGGGGAATGTACAGGGAAGAAGAAGCATAATTGGTAGGCATAAAATAGATGGGGAAAGATAAAAATTGTATAGGAAACAGAGGACTCAAAGAACTTATATGTACAACCCATGGACATTAACTAAGGTGGAGGAGAATGCTGGAAGGTGGGGGAACAGGGTGGAGGGGGATAAAGGAGAAAAATTGGAAAAACTGTAATAGCATAATCAATAAAAAATAATTAATAGCTGTTTTCACTAACAGCACTTACTATCTTTTGCAAATTTACTTCTAAACTAATGAATACGGAGAACTATGAATAGTTACTAGTAACCATTTACAGATAATTGCAGTATTAAAATGTTAGGAAATGCTATGTCTCCTTAGTAAATTAAATTCCCCATCTGTTTATACCAAATTAAACCTTTATGTATCAAAATGTGTATTAAAAATTGAGCATTTTGTTCCAGTACACTTTACCAGAACTAATTCTGAAAATAATGGGGCCAAATATGTGGAACTGCTGCATTCATGAAAAGCATGCTAGATTCCCAGATCCACATAGTTTAGGCCTTAATTTTTCCTTGTACATATGGGAAGAAACATCGCTATCTATAGGACTCATTGCTGAGATCTATCAATCTCTATTTCAAATCCCATATTATAATTAAACTCTATATTGATTGCAAACCAAAACAATTTTTTTCTAATTGGTTTTTCATTTTCTTTTTCTTTTCTGAAATGAAATAATAAGCCTTTTAGAAATGTTGGAATTGGTGGATTATTTATTGATTTATGTTTATTTAATCAAGCAGAATACTGAAAGCCTTGGGGGTTGTGGAATGGTCTAGACAGCCATGTGCCATGGTCTGGTTTCTGTTTTAGAATTCTCGACTGAATGACATTGACAGAAGAGGCTGAGGAGGGAAGATGGGACATCTGGCTCTGCAGGGCAAGTCAGTGATACTGAGATCCTACCTAGGGCACTGACAGTAGCTGAGATAGAAGATGAGCCAAATTTCAGGGGGAAAAAAGTCAGTAAGCATTGATGGGTCCTTAAAAAAGAAGAGAGTGCAGAGATGTTAGGCAAATTGAATGATCTGGGATTCTAGGATAAGTTGTAGAAATCTGGCTTCTTGAAAGAAGTAAATAACAATGCAATTAATTCCATGGAGGGAGAGATTCCCTGGTGTGACTGAAAATGGCCTAAGCTCATTTTGGAGCATGTAGTTAGCTAGCAAGTGCTGTGTCTTTGGGTGAATTAAAAGCAGAGGTGTACAATATATAGAATTGGAGGAACCTGCTAAGCAATAATGTATCACCAAACTGATGAAAAGTCATTACCTTTAAATAACAGCCCACATCTAACCTTTGATTAATACTAGGTGATATTTTTTGATGCCTCATGCAGACAAGGTCAATTAGCTTACATCCATGTAAAATGTATTGTGAATAATTCATGGATAAAAGTTAGCTGTGAAACATGTTAAAAATAAAAAGTGGGGAAAACACTGAATTCAGTGGAAATGTATTTTCATAATAGCATGCAGATTATTATATGTGGATAATATTCATACTCAGGATATAAGACTCATTAGATTGGTCTTCCTAAATGAATACATCATCCTTTGCCACTATCCTGTCCCTGAGAACTGTAATATTATTGTTCTTAGTACCATTACTAGTTCCACTTTGCATCTGACCACACTAGCTCAGTAAACATTTATAAAGCATTTACTCTTTTCCCGATCCATGTTGACTCCCAGGGATATATTGGTGGGTACATCAGGATCACTGTTCTTAGGGAGCTCACAGCCTTATGGAAGAGATAAATCAGTAAACAAAATGAAGAGAATAATCATTGCTGTGATGGAGGTAGTCATAGAAACCTGATCTTGGGCATGGATTCTGGAGAGAGATTAGGTCCAAGCAAGTCTTGAAAGACAGCGGGGATTAGCCAAACAGGATTTATGTGGCTTGGGTGTAAAGCTGGGCCATCAGCAAAGTCTCTGCAATGCGAAAAAAACATTGTTTGTATATGTATGTGTGCATGTATGTGTATTTGTGTGTGTGTTTGTGTGTGTGGTTTTGTGTGACTGGGATGGGGGAGTGGGACCATCAGTAGCTGATTAGAGTATAGATCAAAAGACGTTTTAGTCTCTATGGTGTTTTTATTCTTAGTTCAATTGGTTTAATTCTGAACACTATACTAAAGACTTCTATAAGAAATAAAATTAACATTATTATTTTTTCTCTTCCATTTTGCCTACTTGTACCCATTATAGGACAATAAACCTTTACCCTTGGGGGTGGTGAAGGAGAGGCTAACAGAAGATGTTCTATTCTGTCTTGTCACACTCTTTCTTTGTTACTGCTCCTTTACTTTTATTCATTGGAGACACTTTCTATAATGAATGGACTTACCCTACTTCTAAAACTTGAGAAGAAACAATAGATGCATTTAAAACTTGTTTAAAAACCTTATATTCAACATTAGTATGATTGTTGATTTGAGTTAAAAAGAAAAGAGTAGCTTATGTTTGTTAAAAATGTATTGTTAGCCCTGACTGGTATGGCTCAGTGGATTGAGTGACAGCCTGAGAATCAAAGGGTCACCAGTTTGATTCCCAGTCAAGGCACAAGACTGGGTTACGACTCAGGTCCCAGGTGGGGGAGCATGAAAGGCAACCACACCTTGATGTTTCTCTCCCTTCCTTTCTCTCTTCCTTCCCCTCTCTCTAAAAATAATATATATTTTTTATTTTAAAATAAAATTATATTTCACATATATTTATATATATTATATATTTTATAAAAATATGCATATATTTTATTTAAAATAAAATTATAAAATATATATATTTTAAATGTACTGCCAGTCCAAGGTCATTACTAAAGGTAAAATGACATAATTATTGCAGGCCAATTTAATTATTTGGATTCCTTCACAATGAATTTTTTCCTAATGATTTTGTGCAAGAAAAAATGTTTTCTGCTGTCTCTTTACCCATTTTTTCTCATCATTGTTATCCTTCTAAGCCCAAGTGTCCTGAAGCAATTTCCCCTTCACTGAGCAGCATGAGCAAACAAAAACTATTCAAATGTGTGTTTTTCTCCAGTTGTCACTAATTTTTGCCTGTAATTCTGTAAAAACATTTTATAGGTATCCAAGTCTCATTTCTTGTTTCACCAATTTTTGGTCTACACATTTTTTTGAAATTATGAAATCCTGCCTCAGGTCACTTTGCATGTGAGTTAAATACAGGATATCCTTGCATGTCACCCAGGCCTTCGTGACTCTCTTCCCAGCTGGATTCTGTAGCCCCTTCCTAACATTCATCTCCCATTTCCCTGAGCAACCAAGCTCCTGTAGCCTCCTTTCATTTCTACACTGGCCCTTCTAGAACAGCCCCATGTCTGGTCTATAATATCAACCCCTCCTTATTCATTAAGATTTTACTTTAATATGATCTCTTTTTCAAAGCCTTCCTTAATATTTCCAGGCAAAGCCCCCTCAGTATGATCCCGTGGTTCTTTGATTATTCTGATTTCTAAACTGAAATGTATTATGGTGGTGAAATAATTTATTTCAAGTCCTTCTTCTCATATTATGTAAACTCAAAGATGAGAGTTGTGTCTGTCTATGTTGGTATCACTGGAATTCTAGCACAATGACTGGCACTTATTTAAAACTTAATCAACTTTTGAGGGATGAATTATTCTTTCCATACACTCAGTCCTCTCCATTTTCTTCAGTTTGACCATAAGTTTCTATGATCTGGTGTCTGTGTACCTCATTATCTTACAATAAATTACATAGTGCATATGATAAGTGCTATGGTAGGTTTTTTTGTGAGAGGTGGCAACCACGAATCCCTTCATTCCTATGGGTGCATGCTGCTCCCCGCAGAAGGAGACAGTACCTGTGTCCTTTCCCTGTAAGTCCAAGCTACCTGTCACTCTATTTTGCTTTTACCTCATAACTTTATGCAAGTTCTCTGTCTGGCCATGAGGTTTCATAAAAGCTTTTATGTCGATACTCTCGGATCTACTTAACTTTCATGTAATGAGGTACAAGGTGGACTGTTGAATGATGAAAAGACCACAGAAGGGAGAAAGGAACAGAAAGTCTGCAGCTGTTCCATCAACCCCTGTTGAGGTATCCAACATGTGAGTGAAGGTTTTTGACATGTTTCAGCACATGCCACGCTCCCTGGTTAATATGACTGTAGCCAATATCACATGGAGAGAAGAAAAAGCTCATAAAATTGTTAGAAATAATAAATTGTTATTTTTAGCAAAGTAAATAAAGTTGATTGGAGCACAGGCATACTTATATGTTTATGTGTTGACTATTGCTACTTTTCACAACCAAGGCAGAGTTGGTAGTTGTGACTAAGACCATATAGCTTTCAAAGTCTAAAATATGTATTATCTGGTCCTTTACAAGGAAATGTGGGAATCCCTTATTTATTTAAAAATTTAAATTTATTTCTAGCAGATTAAAACAAGAGATACTTATTAGATAACTCAGTTTCTGAAAGTTAGATGTCAGGAGTGGTTTAGCTGGGTGGTTCTTGTTCTGGGTCTCAATATTGCAGTTAAATGTCAGCTGGGGCGGTGTCATCTAAAATCTTAACTGGGGCTGGAGGCAATCCTCTTTTAAGACATCAAGTTTGAAATAGTTTACTAAACAGTAATAGGTCACTGAAATGCATATAGTCAGATATAAGCTGACCCCTGAAGGAATAAGGGATAAAAGAAAAATGTCAGAGGTCATATGATTTAGAGATAAGGCATTGATGTTTAAGTGATGGAACAAAACACTGATATTTTCAAATCAATACTCTTTTGTTTTAGGTACTTTTCTTTTTCCATTTCTTACTAACATTGGAAAATGTAATAAATTAGCACAGAATAAGAGAAATTAATTAAAAACTTTCTACAACTATGTTCAGGTGAGATTTAAGTTGCTTAAGGTATTATCTTCTGATATTATTAAATGGAACCAAAGAATAAGCTGTTCAGAAGCCAGGGGAGTTGTCTCTAATGGTCTCTGAGGAATGTCCTCGCTGATGAATGGCTCTCTTCTCAGTTTAGCTTCTTTTACTTGGTTTTGGCCCTTCCTGGTGATTCCCCAAAGGGAACATCCATCTGTTCTTTTGATGTCAGAGAATTTTTTTCTAGAACACATAATCTTCTCTAATAATTCTAAAATTATCCACAGACAAATTCTACAGTATGAAAACAAGGCAGCATGTCATGGTGGCAAGAATATGGATTTTGGAGTTCCATAGTTATAAGTTCAAATCCTGGCTTCACCATTTGCTTATTGTTTGTACCTGGACAACAAATTTTAACTTTTCTGTGTATGACTTTTCTATAATGGAAAAGTGGACAAAATAGAAAGACAGTTGGTACATAACACATTCATATATGTTCTCTTTGTAATAAAATATATATTTTATGCTTGCAGGTTATCTTATTCAATTTAAAAAATATATCCTAGGTATATTACTGTTTACTCAGAACAGTTTAACAATTATGATCATTCGTTGAGAATATAGTGTGTAAGACATTGTGCCAAACTCTGAAATTACAAAGATAAATGTTATAAGTAATAATGTCTTCTTCAATATAAGGAATGAGATGTGATAACTGTCAGATCTACTGGGACATAGGGCTAGGCTAGATTTTACTCAGTATTTTCCTAAATAAGAATGTAAACAACTGAGATCTATCAAGTGTTGATCATGTGCCTAATTCTGAACACTTTACACACATTAGTTACTTCCCTTCTGACACTCTATGGAGTCTACAGCTATGACATAAACATGCCATCGTGGGCTGCACTTTTCACACTGAGAATCAAGGTCCTATCATCATATCACAGGGTTAGGCAGATCTGTTTTCAGTAGAATTAAACCATTTTCCCCTTCTAGATATTTTTAAACATTGAAATTCTATATATAATTTTAAATGATGTCATAAGGCAAGAAAAACAAATACAAAAAGTAAAATAAAACTAAGCAACTTATCTGTTGTGTTTTATTGTAACTGACTCTAACCAGCTGAAGTTGATAAACATTGATGAACTTCAAGCTAGTTACTGGGCCTACTTTAAGATGCCTGCCTTACCATGAACGAACAGGATATCTTATAGCCAATGAGCTATAAGATATAGACACATGAGCTCATTTCGTTCTGAATGCTGGTTTTTATTACTGCATTGGCACAAGTTCACAACCTTCCCTTTCCAAACTTTGAAAAAAACCTTGACTTTCTCCTTCACAAATGAGTGTTCCCTGGCCTAGCAAATAAATAGATTCAGTGTTGTTATTTAAAAACACATATTTTTTTAAAGCTCCAGTAGTTTTTGTCATTTGTGTTCATTGATGAAGCATTAAGTGAGTGATTTGTTTATAGACATTAGTTTGTAAGTGTCAGGGCTGGGATTTAAAACCTACACAGTCTGACTCTTAAGTGCACACTCCTGTCATCTCACCTGTACAGCATCAAACAATGAACAACAATTTCTTTTCTATAGTGCAATGTCAAGCACTTAAACATAGTTTGGAATAATCTCATAATTGTATGATTTCACAGAAAAATTGAAAAAGACCTTAATTATGAAAAGATATGAGCCATTCACTGTTATGCATGTAAACAACATATAGATACAATTTTTGTGGTGTCCATCTCAAATGTGTAACAACAAACTTTCCAAAAAATTACGTATATGTATTTGTATATATGTTTATTATAAATTTACATATAAAGAATGAATAGCATACAATTTGTAAATAACAGTAAAAAATATCTATTAATCTTATTGTAAATTTCATGTAGCTATGTGACTCTCCACAGACTGTTGTTTTTTTGCCAAATTCTGGTATTCATAATCAACCTATGGTTACAATTTATGAAAGAGTATAGCTCCAACATGAATATCAATTTATACTTTCATCATATTAAGTAATATGAAAGTGAAACAATAAAAGCAGATGCTGAAACCTAATTTATTTGTTAATGATATGAGTGGCTTTTTTTGTAAATTAGATTATAACTTGAATATTAGTATTTTCTCAATTTTTGTATTATTTAAATGTAATGGCTGCAGCATGGCATACTTTTAAGTTAATTTCTATCATTGTATTTTCTTCAACCCTTTCTGAAGTCTAGAAAATCAATGAGATGATAAGCCAAGCCAGGATTTGTGGTACACTTGTCAGTTTCTGTGGTGTGAATACACTCACCATGACTGATTTAATACCACTGACATGATGTCACTGAAGATGGAGCTGGGAAGAGATGCATAGTAGCATACCAGTCTATGATATTCCAGTGACAAACTTACACTAGATAAAAATAACCTGAAGAATAGTTAATTGTGACATGCAGTAAAACAATTGGAAAAATAATTGAGTATTCCCTTTGTTTGTAATAATATGCTTTATTAATTGTAACCTTGCATAATTTTACTTTTAATAATGATTATGTTTTACAAACAGCTCACAAAATTTTGAAATGTTTACCAATTTTCTCTTTTCAGCCAGTACAAGCTGACAGAAGAATGCCCCTGGGTTTACAAGGAGAATTTTGATACAGGAAAAATATTTAAATTTTGAGTTAGACTTTAAAATATGCTTCTAAACTATCAGATAATTTTTAAGTAATCTAAAAAAGACAAAACACCACCCACATGAAGTAGAATATGAAGCATATCTAGAGAAGAATGGGTTAATCACAAGGGAGTTTGTCAGCCTAGGAACTAGAACCTGAAGGCAAATCTCCTATCACCATACTCTCAACCCTCTCTCCATTTCACTTCCCCCACTCACCTTCCCCTCTGCTAACAAATTAGTGTAACCTGTGTCTATGAGTTTTTGTTTGTTTGTGTTGTTTGTACATTTGTTGCTTTCAGTTTTATATCCCACATATGAGTAAAATCTTATGGTTCTTGATTTTTTTCTGTATGACTTGTTTCACTTAGCATGATATCCCCAAGATCCATCCATCCATACTGTTGCAAATGACACTATTTCATCTTTTCTTAAGGCTGGGTAGCATTTCACTGTATATATGTACGCCATCTTCTTTATCTAATCATCTATCAAAGGCCATGTTCTTGGCCACCATGAAGTGCTACATTGAAGATAGGGGTGCATATATTTTTGTGAATTAAATGTTTTTAACATTTTCAGGTAGATTCCTAGAAGAGTGGTTGCTGGGTCATTTGGTAACCCTATTCTTAATTTTTTGAGGAAACTACATACCATTTTCCATAGTGACTCTACTATTTTATATTCCCACCAACAGTGAAGGAGGTGTCCCTTTTCTCCATAACCTCTCCAACACTTATTATTACTTCTCTTGTTGTTAATAGCCATTGTAACAGGCGTGAGGTAGTATCTCATTGTAGTTTGATTTGTGTTTCCCTAATGTCTAGTAAATTTGAGCATCTTTTCAAATATCTGTTGGCCATTTGTATATCTTCCTGGGAGAAGTGTCTCTTTAGATCCTCTGACACTAGCCTTTCTACTGTCCTCATAGTTTTGCCTTTTTTAGAATGTCATATAGTTGAAATCGCATAGTATATAGGTAGACTTTCCAGATTGGCTTCTTTCACTTAATAAAATTCACTTAAGATTCCTCATAGTCTTTTCATGTTTTTTTAGCACATTTCTCTTAGCACTGAATCCATTTACTTACTGAAGGACATCTTGGCTGCTTCCAAGTTTTGGCAGTTACAAATGCTTACATTTTTGATAGGCTTTATTTATTTAGAATAGCTATAAATTTTCAGAAGAACTGAGAGGATTTAAACAAAGAGTACTCATATACACAGTACCTAGTCTCTTCTGTTACATTAGTACATTTGTTATAATTAATGCATTCGTGTTTACACATTATAGTTATCAAAAGTCTGTAGTTTATTTAATTTCCTTAGTTTTTACCTAATGTCTTTTTCTGTCTCAGGATACCATCCAGGACACAACATTGCATTCACTTGTTATGTCTTTGTAGGTTCCCCATGTCTGTTGCAGTTTCTCAGACTTTCTTAGGTTTTGATGACCATGACAGTTTTGAGGGCTAACATTAAGTACATTGTAGGATGTTTCCCCAATATTGGATCCAGTGGTATCCAGTGGTATCCCTCCATGTATTTATTACTGACTTTATTTTTCCTGGCCACTTTAACAAAGCTTATTATATATATTTATTTATTTATTTATTTATTTATTTATTTATTTTAGAGAAGGAAGAGAGGGAGAAAGAGAGAGAGAGAAAGAAACATCAATGTGTGGTTGCTGGGGGTCGTGGCCTGCAACTCAGGCATGTGCCCTGACTGGGAATCGAACCTGTGATGCTTTGGTTCACAGCCCATGCTCAATCCACTGAGCTATGCCAGCCAGGGCTAACAAAGCTTATCTTAAGTGAGGAGTATTAATGAATAATTTGATGGAGAAATCTGTAAAGTCTTCCCTTAATTAAGGAGAAAGAAAAAAAAAGAAAGAAAGAAAGAAAGAAAGAAGGAAAGAAAAGAGAAGACAAGACAAGAAAAGAGAAGAGAAAAGAGAAGAGAAAAGAAAAAAGAAAAGAAAAGAAAAGAAAACAAAAGAAAAGAAAAGAAAAGAAAAGAAAAGAAAAGAAAAGAAAAGAAAAGAAAAGAAAAGAAAAGAAAAGAAAAAAGAGGAAGGAAAAGAAGAGAGAAAAGCCATATCCTTCCAGAAGGTCAGCATAAGGCCTGCACATTCTGGGGGTGTTCTCAGGAGTATAGGG
Source organism: Tonatia bakeri (assembly GCA_004024845.1). Classification (NCBI taxonomy): domain Eukaryota; kingdom Metazoa; phylum Chordata; class Mammalia; order Chiroptera; family Phyllostomidae; genus Tonatia; species Tonatia bakeri. Next base: position 14,773 of record PVIA01017469.1, read on the forward strand.
GTTTCAGAAGCAGAGGCAGCACAGTAGCCTTCTGTTAACTATGAAACACAATTAATTTCTTGGAATTTTTAACCTCCCTACTACATCATTCAGCCTTCATGAAAGACACACTCTGTCCTCTCCCTATGGACAGACAACTCTTCTTTCTATAACTAATTTTCCGTCTGTTCCTCCCACAGAGCTGCAGCCAACATGTCTCATGGAACAATCTTTGGTGGTGGTAATGCCCTATTCTGCCCTGTCTGGCTCTGTAGCTACTAACCACATGTGGCTCTTGATCATTTGCAATATGGCTAGTGCCAAAGGGAAACTGAATATTTAATATTAACTAATGTTAATATTAATCAATATTAGCAAATAGCAAATTGAAATAGTTTCACATGACTAGTACCTACAATATCAGAGAGTGTAAGAGAATACAAGAAGGTTGTTTTATGCATCCTGTGCTTGTTGCCTTGTCATGCAAATCACCATAAAGACTGGGAGCACAGAAGCCTTGTCAATTTCTTACAAGGAGGGCCAAATATGTAAATTGTTATCATAATATATTATCCTGACATAGATATGTTCTCTTTCATTCTTACACGGTTTGGATTCAATACCTGTCTACAAATTGGGTGGAGGAGCTCAGATTAATAATCAAAGCTTTCTTTTTCTATGAGTTTGCTTATGACATATCTATTTAGATATTTCATATAAATACATAAACTGCTTTATGTCTCTGGCTTTTTTCACTTATCATAACTTTTTCGTGACTCATTAAAGTTGTAGCATGTATGATCAGTACTTCATTCCTTTATATGG
>PVIA01017470.1:0-15582 GCA_004024845.1 Tonatia bakeri
TTCCTGCACCAAATTAGGGAAGTTTCATTTCATTGTTTCTTCAAAAAGGTTTCCAGTTTCTTGCTCATCTCCTTCTGGCACTCCTATAATGAGAATGTTGGAATGCTTGAAGTTGTCCCAGAGGCTCCTTACACTACCCTCATTTTTAAAATTCTTTTGCCTTCTTATTGTTTTGATTAGTGGTTTTTTTTGCTTCCATGTGCTCTAAATCATTGATTTTATTCAGTTTCATCCACTACACTGTCATTTCCCTGTAAATTGTTCTTTAATTTAATTAGTGAATCTTTCCTTTCTGAATGGATTTTTTTAATGCTACTGAGGTCCGCAACATTGAGTAACCTTATAACCAGTGTTTTGAACTTTGTATCTGATAGATTGTTTATCCCCATTTTGTTTAGTTCTTTTACTGGAGTTTTGATCTGTTCTTTCATTTGGGCCATATTTTTTTGTCTCTTTGTTTTGGCAGCTTCCTGTGTTTGTTTCTATGTATTAGGTAGTGGTGCCAGGACTACCTGTCTTGGTAGCATGACCTAATGTGATAGGTGTCCTGTAGGGTCCAGTGGCACAACTTCCCCTATCACTCAAGCTGAATATGCTAGGTGTGCCCTTCATGTGGGCTGAGTACACCTCCTGTTGTAGTTGAGCCTTCATTGCTGTTGGCAGATCAGTGGGAGGAATTTAGCCAGGTCAATCAGCTGCAAGGACTGACAGTGACCACTGACCACCAATCGTCACCCTCTGTGGAGGATCAGCAGTGCAGGGGCAGGGTGGTGGTGCTCTGACATGGTCTGTAACTATTCACTAGATGTGCCTGCTTTGGGGTTTCCTAGGTGGTACAGGCCAAGGTCAGCCCCCACCTGTGTTTGGCCTGGGGCTATCATGCATGAGCTATAAAGCAATCTGCAGTTTGTGCTGGGCTTGCAGATTGCCAGATGAAGCACACCTAATCAACCAGATCAAACTAATCTTGTTGCTACTAATGCCCTTTCTGGGGCTCACTGAGGCCAGCTGTTGCTTGTTTGATAAGATTTAGGAAGCTCTGAAGCCTGAGCCAAGACCAGTTATTCATATGGAAAAGAACCTTGGGTGGGCCTGTAAATTGGGTGAGGCAGAGTCTCTGGGGATCTCCAAGGAGGGTCAACAGTGTTAGCCAGGTTGATGGAGTCTCAAATGTGGCATCACCCTGCTGGTTGTGTGGGTCTGTGGTGAGAGGACTCAGAAAATGGACAATGGCTTCTGTTTTCCCCAATGCCAGACCCTTTAGCCTCTCCTGGTAAGCCACTGAAGGAGTAGGCACCTCTTCTAGTCTTCACAGACTGACTTAGAAAATCCCATCACCTGTCAGCTCTTGCAGAGAGTCTGGGTGGGCCATCTGTGGTGCCCCATGGGTGGGCTTGCGACTGGAGTTCTTAGGCAGGCAGGTCTGGTGCCTGGGTCAGCAGGTAGGAGGACATGATGCTAGGATTTGTGGAGGCCACTCTGAGATCTCAGTCTGTGGGTTGTGCCTAGGTTCACAGTACAGAGGACTTGCAGTTGTGGGGCAGGCTGGCAGTTTGTGGGAACCAACTTGGCACAGGCCAGTGTTGGGGTCCATGGAAAAGTTAAGCACTCACTTCATTTTCCCTCCTCTATGAGGAGTGAGTCTCTCTGTGCAATGAGCTCCTGAGATGATGTAAAACTCTCTTTCATACTCACCTCAGTGCATCCTTTTTTAATTTTTCTGTGACACCCAGGTGCTATAATATCTTACTTGGAATTCTCAGATCTTGTGAAGATATTTTTCATGTGTGGTTAGCTGTTCAAATTCATATTTCTGGGAAGGAACAAGCATTAGAAACTCTTAAACCACCATCTTACAGAGTTTCTTCCAAGAGGTGTTCTTTTGGCTACCCTTTCATTCTTCTACTGCAAGTTTTTGTTGATGTGTTTTTTTTAAGTATATTTTACTGATGATGCTATTACAGTTGTCCCATTTTTTCCCTCCCCTGAATTCCCCTCCACACTGCACCTCCCTCCCACCAGCATTCTCCCCCCCACCTTAGTTCATGTTCATGGGTCATAGACATAAGTTCTTTAGCTTCTCCATTTTCTATACTATTCTTAACCTCCCCTGTTTCTTCATTCTGTTCTGGTTGAATGGTTATTTCTACCTTCTGTTCCAAGTCATTGATCTGAGTCCTAGTTATTTCACTTTGCATAGCCTTCACTTTTTCCTCTACTTTGCTACCATACTCAACTATTTCTGTGAGCATCCTGATTACCAGTGCTTTGAACTCTTCATCTGATAGGTTGGCTACCTCTTCATCACTTAGTTCTATTTTGGGGTTTTGATCTGTTCTTTCATTTGGGCCATATTTCTTTGTCTCAGTGCACTTTTTATCTTGTAAAAGAGGCAGAGACTTAGGTATTCACCAGGCAGGGCAGCCCACATCAATGTGTTGTGGTGCTGTATGTGTGGGAGGGTTCAGAGGGAACCATGCTGCTTTCAATGCCTCTTGGCCAGCTTCCAGTCACCTCCTCTGCTACCCACAAGCAAATACAGCCCTTCTGGTGTTAATTCCCAGGTAGGTAGTTTTGTGTACATTCTAGGACCCTGTGGGTCTCTCCAATGAACTCTCCTGTGAGGCTGGGAGTTTCTCCCACCACTGCAACCCCCACAAATTTTAACAGCCAGAGGTTTTGAGGCTTTTTTCACATGCTGGATTCCTGAGTTGTATCATCTGTCTCACTCTCCAGTTGTCCCTCCTGGTTTATCCACACACAAATATGGAACCTCCCTGTCTGCCAGCTGCCACCTTGCCTGAACCTGTCCACAATCTGCCTCCTTGCCCTCCTGGTCCTCCAGCTGCTGCCTTGTTGTGTGTCCTCCCCACTCCAGCTGCCGCCTTGTTGTGTGTCCTCCCCACTCCAGCTGCCTGTCTCTGCCCTATATACCAGTCTGAATGAATATTTCTTCTTTAACTCTTTGGTTGTTGGACTTCCATAGAGTTTGATTTTCTAGCAGTTCTGGTTATTTTTTGTTTTTAAATTTGTGTTGTCCTTCTTTTGGTTGTGAGAGGAGGCAAAGTGTATCTACCTATGCCTCCACCTTGGCCGGACGTCCTGTTTATATGTTAATTTGCATTAATTTGTCTCCTGATCCTCTTACTGGAATGTATCTCATTCACTCCCAAATCCTCAGTGCCTGAAACAGAATGAATACACAGTAAATAATGGATGAGTGAATGAATGAGTACAAGTTTACATACATTGAAAAATATAAACATGCAGTTTTGGTGTCTTGGCAAATACATGTGCTCTGTGATATTTTTCTTTATCTGAAAGAATACATGGTTTATAAAACTTAAAGTAATATTCTTAGGGCAATCTATTATAAGCCTGAGCAATTCCTTTGCCCACATTTAACTTATATAACTTATGAAAAAGGGAGGAAATAAGAGCATGATGTACTATGAAATTTTTATATATTGCTCTCTGTCCTGAGAAAACATAATACATATTGGCTTCTCTGTTATAGTTCTTCTACAGCAGCTATTGTTCAATAGGAAAATAATGCATGCTGCATATGCAATTTAAAATTTATTTTTTAATTTACATACAGTAAAATCCATTTTTTCACATACAGTTTTATGAGTTTTGGCAAATGCATAAAGTCATGTAATTATGATTACAATCAAGATACAGAACAGTTATATCACACCCTCAAATTCTGCCTTCCACACCCTTTGTGGTCAAATTCTCTTCTTACTCCTAATCCTGAGTACCATACATCCATTTTCTGCTCCTATTATTTTTTCTTTCTGTAATTTTATATAATGGAAGCATATAGTATGAAGCTTTCTAGTCTGGATTTCTTTCACATGGCATGCTGGATCCATTTCATAAAATGTATCAGTACTTCATTTCTTTTTTATTGCTAAGTAGTATTCTATTATATGTATATACTAAACTCCATTCACCCAACTCAAACAAGGATTTAATCTACAAAATATATGAAGAACTCACAGAACTCCACACTAGGAAGACAAACAATCCAGTTCAAAAATGGGCAAAGGTCCTGAACAGACACTTCTCCAAGGAGGGCATACAAAGGAACCCAGAGACATGAAAAGATGCTCAGCATCACTAGCCATCAGAGAGATACAAATTAAAACCACAATGAGACACCACTTCACACCAGTGAGAATGGCCATCATAAACAAATCAACAAACAAGAAGTGCTGGTGAGGCTGTGGAGAAAAGGGAATCCTAGTGTGCTGTTGGTGGGAATGCAGACTGGTGCAGCCACTGTGGAAAACAGTATGGAATATCCTCAGAAAACTAAAAATGAAACTGCCTTTTGATTTAGAAAATCCACTGCTGGGATTATACCCTGAGAATCCTGAAACACCAATTCAAACACTGCTATGCACCCCAATGTTCATAGCAGTGCTATTTACAAGCACTGTAAGTAGGAGTTATTTGGCTATTTACAATAGCCAAGTGCTGGAGACAGCCTAAGTGCCCATCAGTAAATGAGTGGATCAAAAAACTATGGTACATTTACACAGTAGAATACGTGCAGCAGAAAAAAAATAACTCCTTCCCTTTGCTACAGCATGGATGGAACTGGAGAGAGTATTATCCTCAGTGAAATAAGCCAGGTGGTGAAAGACAAATACCATATGATCTCATCTACAAGTGGAAACTAATCAACAAAACAAACAAATGAGCAAAATAAAAGCAGAGACATGGAAATAAAGAACAAACTGAGAGTAACCAGAGGTGAAGGGTGAGTGGGATAATGGGTGAAAGCAGGGGAAGGGGAGGAACGTGTATAAAGGACCCATGGGAAAGACAATGGGGCAGGGGGCGGATTGAATGTGGGAGGTGGGGTGTGGGTATGGCAGGGGAAAAATAGGGATAACTGTAGCTGAGTAACAATTAAAAAAAGGAAAAAATAAAGTCCATTCACCAACTGAAGGACAGTTGGGTTGGATTTGGTTTTTGGCAACTAAAAATAAAGTTGCTTTAAACATTAGCATACAGGCTTTTTATTTAATCTTTAAAAATACATACCAGAGGACTTGGGATTTTTTTCTTCATTGCCTTTAGTGGAAAAGGAAAGGAGAGAGAACCATTGATGCAAGAGATGAGCATTGATTAGTTGCCTCCTATACACAAGCAGACTGGGGATCCCACGCGCCAGGACCTGGGATTCAACCTGCAAGCTAGGTATGTGTCCTGACAACAGTTGAACCTGCAACCTTTTGGTTACAGGACCACTCTCCAACCAACTGGGCCACACCATCCAGGGCATCATACAGGCTTTTGTGTGAACACGAGTTTTCATTTATCTCCTGTAAAACTTAAGAGGGGGGTTGCTGGGTCATTTCATAAGTGTATGTTTCACTTTATAAGAATCTAACAAACTCTTTTCCAGAGTGTCTATACTACTATGCTCCTCCTCCTTCAGCCAAAATAAGACAAGAAATTCTGTAATTAGGTGTCATTAAAGTCACTTATTTCAGTGCTTAAAAACAGTCTTGATAGCTCATCCCTTTTGAGCAATGGAGTGTTCATCCTCCCCCCTTAAACAGGAGCCTGTTTTGCATACTTCTCTTACATTGGGACGCCCCCTCCAATGCTCAGATACTTGAAGCCAAGGGAGGAAAACCCAGAAGCAGAAAACTAAGAAAATTGTGCACTTACACCCTGGCTGGTGTGGCTCAGTGGACTGAGCACCAGCCAGCAAAACAGAGTCAGGAGTTCAATTCCTGGTCAGGTCACATGCCTTGGTTGCCGGCCAGGTACTAGTAGGGGATGCAAGAGAGCCAACCACACATTGATGTTTCTCTTCCTTTCTTTCTCCCACCCTTCCTCTCTGTCTAAAAATAAATAAAGAATTTTTTTTAAAGAATAAAAAAAGAAAATTGTACAGCTAACATCCAATTTTACTTGATTTTATATTAAGTAGAAAATGAAAGAGACTTCATTAAAATATTTCTAGTAATGTCTTTCTCAAGTTCTGAATTTTTCTCTTATTTAAGCAAAAGTACCAATTTATTTAGGGCCTGGTAAGAAACATAGTCTTCTATCATGTTTGTCCAAATATTTCCAGAAGGTAGTTTTATAATACAAATATTTCACTAGAAATCATTGTGTAATTTTATATGTCTAAATTTCAATTTTGATTTTTTATTGGTTACATAGCATCTCATTGTGTGACATACAAGTCCCCAATAGATGGATGCTGGAAAAGGCTGTCTTGTGTGTACAGTCTTTCAAACCCTGCTTAGCCACATTAGAATGTTTCTTGAACACTTTCTTATTTTTAGTACATTTTATTGATTATACTATTACAGTTTTCCCAATTTTCCCCCTTTATTCCTCCACCCTGCACTCCCCAACCCTCCGGCATTCCCCCCTTAGTTCATGTCCATGGGTTGTACATAAAAGTTCTTTGAATTCTGTTTCCTATACCATTCTTAATCTCTCCCAATCTATTTTAACCCTACCAATTATGTTTCTTGTCCCTCTCCCCACTGAAAACCCTCCATGTGATGTCCATTTCTCTGATTCTGTTCCTCTTCTAGTTGTTTGCTTAGTTTTTGTTTTTGTTGTTTTTCTTTATTTTAGGTTCAGCTGGTGATAGTTGTGTTTGTCATTTTACTGTTCATAGTTTTTTGGTCTTCTTCTATTTCTTAGATAATTCCCTTGAACATTGCCTGTAATAAAGGCTTGGTGATGATGAACTCCTTTAACTTGACCTTATCTGGGAAGCACTTTATCTGCCCTTCCATTCTAAATGATAGCTTTGCTGGATAGAGTAATCTTGGATGTAGGTCCTTGCCTTTCATGACTTGGAATATTTCATCCAACCACTTCTTGCCTGCAACCTTTCTTTTGAGAAATCAGCTGATAGTCTTATGGGCACTCCTTTGTAGGTAACTCTCTCCTTTCCCCTTGCTGCTTTTAAGATTCTCTCCTTATCTTTAATCTTGGGAAATTTAATTTTGATGTTTCTCAGCTTGAGACCTACTTATCTGGGACTCCTTGAGATTCCTGGACATCCTGGTAGTCTATTTCCGTTGCCGGATTGAAAAAGTTCCCAATTGTTTTTTCAAATAAGTTTTCGATTTCTTCCTCTTCCTCTTCTCCTTCTGGCACCCCTATGATTCAGATATTGGGAGGTTTAAAGTTGCCCCAGAGGTTCCTAAGCCTCTCCTCATGTTTTTTAATTCTTATTTCTTCATTCTGTTCCAGCTGAACGTTTGTTTCTTCCTTTTGGCCCAAATTGGTGATTTGAGTCCCAATTTTCTTCCCTCTACTATTTGTTTCCTGCATATTTTTCTTTTTAAAAAAAATATATTTTATTGATTATGCTATTACAGTTGTCTAATTACTCCCCCTTCATTCCCCTTCACCCTGCACACCCTCTCCCACCCACATTCTTCCCCTTTACTTCATGTCCATGTGTCATAAGTCCTTTAGCTTCTACATTTCCCATACAATTCTTGCCCTCACCTGTCTATTTTCTAGCTACCATCTATGCTACTTATTCTCTGTACCTTTTCCCCCTCTCTCCTCCTCCCATGCTCCTTTCCCTAATCTTCCATGTGACCTCCATTTCTGTGGTTCTGTTCCTGTTCTAGTTGTTTGCTTAGTTTCTTTTGGTTTTTGTTTTAGGTGTGGTTGTTAATAATTGTGAGTTTGCTGTCATTTTACTATACATGTTTTTATCTTCTTTTTCTTAGATATGTCCCTTTAACATTTTATAAAATAAGGGCTTGGTGATGATGAACTCCTTGAACTTGACCTTATCTGAGAAGCACTTTATCTGCCCTTCCATTCTAAATGAAAGCTTTGCTGGATAGAGCAATCTGGGATTTAGGTCCTTGCCTTTCATGACTTGGAATACTTCTTTCCAGCCCTTTCTTGTCTGTAAGGTCTCTTTTGAGAAATCAGCTGACAGTCTGATGGGAACTCCTTTGTAGGTAACTGTCTCTTTATCTCTTGCTGCTTCTAGGATTCTCTCCTTTATTTTAATCTTGGTTAATGTAATTATGACGTGCCTTGGTGTGTTCCTCCTTGGGTTCAACTTCTTTGGGATTCTCTGACCTTCCTAGACTTCCTGGAAGTCTATTTCCTTTGCCAGATTGGGGAAGTTCTTCTTTATTATTTATTCAAATAATTTTTCCACTTGTTGCTCTTCCTCTTCCCCTTCTGGTACCCCTATAATTCAGATATTGAAACATTTAAAGATGTCCTGGAGGTTCCTAAGCCTCTCCTCATTTTTTTGAATTCTTGTTGCTTCATTCTTTTCTGTTTGGTTGTTTCTTTCTTCCTTCTTGTCCACACTGTTGATGTGAGTCCCAGTTTCCTTCCCATCAATGTCGGTTCCCTATGCATTTTCCTTCATTTCACTTAGTGCAGCCTTCATTTTTTCATCTAATTTGCGACCAAATTCAACCAATTCTGTGAGCATCCTGATCACCAGTGCTTTGAACTGTGCATCTGATAGGTTGGCTATCTCTTGGTTGCTCAGTTCTTTTGCTGTGGAACTTTTATCTGTTCTTCCATTTGGGTCATTTTTCTTTTGTCTTGTCTTGCCTGTTACATATGAGTAGGGGAGCCTTAGGTGTTCACCAGGGCAGGGCAACCCAGTCGCTGGGTTGTGACACTGTATGTGGGGGCGGGGTCCAAGAGGGAATAGTGGCACTTGCTCCTCTCTCCGTCAGACTTCAGTCCCTTCCACCGCTTCCCCCAAGCAAACTAGGCCTTTCTGGTGCTAACTCCCGTGTGGGTAGGCTTGTGCACATTCTAGGACCCCATGGGTCTCTCCAATGAACTCTCTTGTGAGGCTGGGAGTCTCTCTGTGCCTCAATCCCCACAGGCATTTTCAATCAGTGCCTGGAGACTCTATTTCCCAGCTCTGGAACCCTGGTTTGCACGCAGTGCCTTGCTTCACAATTGCCACCTTGCTGGGTCTGCTGGTTACCACCCCATGCCCAGGGTCTGCTCACTTCAGTCTTGTGTGCCCGGGATGCCTTATGCACCCAGTCCCACTGCTCTCTATGCCGCCACCCCTCTCTGCCTGGTTGCCCAACTCCACCCCTCCTACCAGTCTGGATGAATGTGTCTATTTTAACTCCTTGGTTGTTCGACTCCCATACAGTTCAATTTTCTGCCAGTTCTGGTTGTTATTCTATTTCTACATTGTTGTTGTTCCTATCTTGGTTGTGCAAGGAGGCACAGTGTGTCTGCCTATGCCTCCATCTTGGCCGGAAGTGTTTCCTGTATATTTTTCTTTATTTCACTTACATAGCCTTAACTTCTTCTTCTATTTCACAAACATACTCAATCATTTCTGTGAGCATCCTGATTACCAGTGTTTTGAGCTCTCCATCAGATAGGTTGGCTATCTCTTTGTTGTTTAGTTCTTTTCCTGGAGTTTTCATCAGTTCTTTCCTTTGGGCCATATTTCTTTGTCTCTGTGCACCTGTTACATTGTAAGGGGTGGAGCTTAGGCATTTGGAAGGGTGGGACAACCCATTTTGCTGCATTGTGGTGCTGTATGTGGGGGAGGGGTCAGAGAGAAAATTGCAGCTTGCTCAACTCTCGCCTCACTTTCAGTCACTGACCTTACTACCCACAAGCGAACTGGGCCTTTTCGTGCAGATTCCAGGATAGCTGGGCTTGTGTACATTCTAGGTCACCATGGATATCTCCAATGAACTCTCCTGTGAGACTGGGAGTTCCTCCCTCCACGACAACCCCCACAAAATTTTTTCAGCCTGAGGTTTTGAGGCTTTAGTTTTCCATGCTGGAACCATGGGATGTGTTGTCTGTCTTGCTCCCCAGTTGTTTCTCCTGGCTTATCCACATCTGAATGTGGGACACCCCAGTCCAGCAGTCACTGTCTCTCATGGTTGGTCTGTTGCATTGCCCCATGCCCTCTCCATCCTGACTGCCTGTCTCCACCCATCCTACCAGTTGGATGAATGTTTCTACTTTAACTCCTTAGTTTTCAGACTTCCATATAGTTCGATTACCTGGCAGTTCTGATTGTTTCTTGTTTTTAAATACGTTGTTGTCCTCCTTTTGGTTGTGTGAGGAAGCAAAGTATACCTACGTATGCCTCCATCTTGGCTGGAAGTCATCCTTGATTTTTGAATAGTTTTCCCTTCTTGCCGTACTGATTGGTTGGGGGGGTTTTGCCTCCTTATGTTCCAAATCATTGAGTTTATTCTCAGCTTCATCATCTCCACTTTTGATTGCCTATAAATTGCTCTTTATTTCAGTGAGTAAATCCTTCATATCTTCCTGGGTCTTTTTTATGCTGTTGAAGTACCCACTGAGTTTCTTGAGCATCTTTATAACCAGTGTTTTGATCTCTGCATCTGATAGATTGCTTATCTCCATTTTGTTTAGTTCTTTTTCTGGAGTTTTTATCTGTTCTTTCATTTGAGCCATGTTTTGTTGTATCCTTGTTTTGGCAGCCTCCCTACATTTGTTTCTATGTATCAGGTAGAGCTACTTTGATTCCATGTCTTGGTAGTGTGACCTAATGAAGTAGGTGTCCTGTAGGGTCCAGTGGCACAGCCTCCCCTATCTCCCAAACTGGATACTTAATATGTACCCTTAGTAGGCTTAGTACACCCTCCTCTTGTAGTTGAGCCTTAGTTACTATTAACAGATCAATGTGAGAGATTTCTCCAGTCCAGTAAGCTGCAAGGATTGGCTGTGACCACTTAACACCAATGTCCACCCTTCATGCAGGATCACCTGTGCAGGGACAGGGTGGCACTCCTCCAAAGTGGTCTGTAGCTGTCCACTGGGTCCTCTGGCCCTGGGGGGTTCCTGAGTGGTGCAGGTGAAGGTCAGCTCCCACCTGTTTTGCCTGGGGCCACCCTTTCTGAGCTATAAAACAAAGGCTGCTGATTTGCTAGGCTTGGAGATTCCCAAGTGAAGTCAAATTGTGAATCTAGTCTGGCTGCTGCTAGTGCTAGGCCTGGGGCTCACTGAGGCCAGCTGTTGCTTGTTTGGGAATATTGGAAAAGCAGTTTGGGTGGGCCCCTCAGTTGGGTGGGACAGAGTCTCTGGGGATCTCCAAGGTGGGTCAAGCAGTGTTAGCCAGGTTGTTGGAGTCTAAGATATGGCACCAGCCTGCTGGTTCTGTGGCTCTGTGAGAGGAAGGCCCAGAAAATGGACGATGGCCTCTTCTCACCTTAATGTCAGACACATCAGTCTCTCCAGCATGCCACTGGTGTCTTCCAAGCTGTTACCCCAGTGCCAGAGCTTAGAGGGACTGAATCTGAGCAGGTGAGTCCATGTGTGGGTTCTTTAAGAGGAACTGCTTGGAGCTCCAGAAGTTTCTTCCACCAACTCAATCACCACTGGTTTTTGCAGCCAGAACTTGTGGTGACTTACCTTTCTGGCACTGGAACCCTGGGATGTGTGGCCTGGTATGGGGCTGGGACTCCTCTTTCCTGAAATATCCCTCTCAGATTTTATCCTCCACATTTTATCCTTTCCTGATAGGAAATCACCAGTACATGAACATAGACCCTGGTGGATAACAGGCTGCTGTATGTGAAACCAGCCTGTTCCATGTCTGAACCCCTTCTACCAGTCTGCATGGGTGTGGTTTCTTTAATTCCATAGTTGTCAGATTTTTATTCAACGTAATTTCTGAGTGATGGTTGTGCTGTATTTTAGTTGTAATTTTGATGTAGTTGTATGAAGAGGTGAGTCATGTCTGACTATGCCACCATCTTGACTGGAAGTCCAATAAATATGGACTCCCATAACCTGCTGGCAGCAATCAAGACTAAATTACAAGAGGGGGGGTGTACTCAGCCACACAAAGGGCACACCTTAAGTACCCAGTAGGTATTAAGGGAAGCTGTGCCACTGGACCCTACAGGGCACCTACTACATTAAGCCACACTACCAAGACACAGAGTCAAAGCTGCTCTACCTAATACATAGAAACAAACACAAGGAAGATGCCAAAAATGAAGAGACAAAGAAACATGGCCCAAATGAAAGAATAGAATAAAACTCCTGAAAAAGAAATAAAATTGAGATAAGAAATCTATCAGATGCAAAGTTCAAAACACTAGTTATAAGGATGCTCAAGGATATCAGTGGGTACTACAACAGCATTAAAATGACCCTATCAGAAATGAAGGAGGCACAAATAAAAATAAAGAACAATTGACAGGGAATCAACAGTGGAGTGAATGAAGCTGAGAATCAAGTCAATGATTTGGAACATAAGTCAGTGAAAGACATTCAATCAGTACATTGAGAAGAAAAAAGAATCCAAAAGAACAAAGACAGTGCAAGGAGGCTCTGGGACAACTTCAAGCATTCCAACATTCACATCATAGGAATGCCAGAATGAGAAGAGAGAGCAAGAAATTGAAAACTGTCATATTTGAATAAATAATAAAAGAAAACTTCCCTAATTTGGTGAAGGAAACAAACATGCAAGTCCAGGAAGTACAGAGAATTCAAAACAAGATGGATGCAAAGAGGACCACACCAAGACACATCATAATTAAAATTCCAAATGTTGCAGAGGGGATGGTATAAGGGGACTTAATGCTAATGGGAAAAAATACAATAAAGATTAAATTTTTAGGAAAGAAAAGCTAGTCAACCTCACAGATAATCAGGTATATGCAAATCAACGTAATGTGAGATGCCCCTTTTCACCCATCAAATTGGTGGACATTTCTGTAACTGATCTCAAGTGTTGGAGAGTATATGGGAAAACACAGCTTGTTGAATATGCTATCTTAATATAACTTTTGTGAAATTTTTGAGATTTCATTTTATTTTTCTAATTCCTCTACTTTCTAGCATCTTCCCTCACATACACATATGGAACAAATAAATGCCAGCAGTCAAATAATTAAGTAAATAAAATGCCAAAGGTTGCTGATAAAGGAGAATCTTGAAATCAGCAAGAGAAAAGCAGATAATAATAACCTATGAAGGACTTTTCATAAGACTGTCAGCTGATTTCTCAAAATAAAATCTGTAGACTAGAAGGGACTGGCAAGAAGTATTCAAAGTAGTGAAAAGTTAGGATCTACAACCTAGATTACTCTATGCAGAAAAGCTATCATTTAGAACTGAAGGGCAGATAAAGTGCTTCCAGGCAAGGTAAAGCTAAAGGAGTTCATCACCAAAACATTGTTATATGAGCCCTGGCTGGTGTGGCTCAGTGGATTGAGCACTGGCCTGCAAACCAAAGGGTCGCTGGCTCGATTCCTAGTCAGGGCACATGCCTGGGTTGCCAGGCCAAGTGCCCAGTAGGGGGGTGCGTGAGGGGCAACCACACATTATAGGGAACCATTTCTAATGACACAGGAATGTAGCCCTACTCCCACTTGAAAAAGCCAGTGAAAAGCGAGGTCCAGCACACAGGAGCCATGCCCATGGATAGATTCTCCCATGGGGAATCAGGCTGCATTGTACCTAGGCTGCTATGAGACTTGCTTTTGCTAAAACTCACTCACCCTGAGTTAAGGCAGCAAGTGCTTACTGGAACTTCCTAAAATCTGAGTTAAACCTCCAAAACCTGGAGTGTAACCAGTTCAATCACTTTCCCCCTTAATCTGTAACATCCTTCTCTGAAGTAATTGGCAACATTCTTTCCTTTGTTATCTATAAAAGGTAATCACCTACAGCAAACCTGTGTATAGTAAATGAGGATCATCTTCAATGTAATATACCCAGAAAAGCAATAAAAGCCTGTCCAGGCAGGGGTGGGTTCTCTCTCTCTCTCTCTCTCTCTCTCTCTCTCTCTCTCAGAGAACAGCCATGCTGTCCCTTTTTCTCCACAGGACTTTTGTAAACATGTGAATTTGTCCATTGCGGCCACAACACACAGACTTCTCGGGTTAGAGTCCACATCAACACTTTGCTGTTTCTCTCCCTCTTTCTTTCCCTTCTCCTCTCTCTAAAAATAAAATTTTTAAAACAACATTGTTGTATGAAATGTTAAAAGGACTTCTTTAAGAAGAAGATCAAAATTGTGAACATTAAAATGGCAATAGACATGTAACTATCAAAAACTGAATCTAGCCCTGACTGGTGTGGCTCAGTGAATTGAGTATCAGCCTGTGTACCGAAGGATCCCTGGTTGCATTCCCAGTCAGGGCACATGCCTGGGATGTGGACCAGGTCCCCTGTTGGGGGCATGATGTATCTCTAGCGCATCGATGTTTCTCTCCCTCTCTTTTTCTCTCCCTTCCCATCTCTCTAAAAATAAATAAAGTCTTTTTTTTAAAAATTGAATCTGAAAAACAAACTAAGCAAACAAGGAGAACAGAAACAGAATCATGAATATGGAGAATATTGGTATTGTGGCCAGTTAGGACGGGTTCTGGGGGAATGGGGGAAAAGGTGAAGGGATTAAGAAGTACAAATGGGTAGTTACAGAATAGCCATGGGGATGTAAATTACAGCATAGGAAATGGAGCAGCCGAAGAACTTACTATGGACATGAACAAAGGAGGAGGGATCACCAGAGGGACTGGGGGCTGCTAAGTGGAGGGAGCAAAGGGGGAAAAATTGGGACAACTGTAATAGGATAATCAATAAAATAAAAAATAATATTTTGTTTTAATTAATAGCAACATACTTTATGGGTTTGAGACTTACATGAAAACATTATATAGCCCACTCAAACATTCCTGCAATTTGAAATCATCCCACAGCCATAACCATAAAATCGTAGTGTGGCAGCTGAGCAGCTCCCAGGACTGTCACTGACACAGATCCAACATTTCAAAACAGTAGCAAGTTGAATGCCTTGTAACACAGTAGTTATCTGCTCTTTCTCCCTGTGTTAAACAGGCCAGCCAACACCCCTTCCTTGTGATTCTTAGGACTGCTCCTCAAGAGCTTCACTGGGTCTCTGGGGCAGTGAGGAGGTCACCATCCTCACAGGCAGATTTCCCTGCATTGCTTACCTGCAAGTCAGGAGCACCTACTAAACTGTATTCTAGCTACATGTTATATTACATAGTAGCATGAGGTGATATTAAAAATGAACAGGTGGTGATGGTACACGCTAACACTCTCGCAGCAGTGGTTAGAGAAGCCAGTGCCTCATTGCTACATTTTGTCATTAGCTATTACCATCTAATGTTTCAGTGTATCCTTACAGAAGTAAAACAGCATATTAATACAATAGATCTTTTTAACCCAATTAATTAATATGTTAAAAAAAGATGGGGCATGTCAAAAAGAAACAGAAGCCAACCTGAAGGAGTTCCTCATGATCAAACCTGAAACAATTTGAGCAAAACAAAAATAAATAAAGTGTTGGATTATAAGCCATGGAATAAAGTAAATATCCATCAGACTATAGATATATAATAAATAACTGGATAACTAAATAAGGCAGGAGAGACGATTCTACACTGTGAAAGAACTCTATGAGGACAGGTGGAGAGTGACCAGAGGGGAGAGAAGAGGGATTTCGGGGGAGAGGAGGAGGGGTGTGTAGGATTAAAGTTAAAGGTCACATGGATAAAAGATAGGGGGAGGGTGGTAATGGGAGGGAGGTAGGGAAGGGGG
>PVIA01017471.1:0-15580 GCA_004024845.1 Tonatia bakeri
ATGGAGGATGTGAGTCTATTAAGTATTGGGATGCTGGTTTGTTAATACTTGATTGAGGGTAAAGCCAAGGTTATAGGAAAAGAGAAAGAAGTCAACATTGACAATCAATATAAATAGAAGTCACTGATTCATCTAAGGGATATATAGAGCCATGCAAAGTTTCCTCCCTGCTACCTTTGTGTCTTCTCAGCTCTCTATGAACGATCCTGCGAGGTGTATAGGCACCGAGGGAGCACGGCTGGTTTCTTCTACATTGACCCAGATGGCAGCGGACCACTAGGACCTCTCCAAGTGTACTGCAATGTCACAGGTGAGGATGAAGAATTCTTACACTCTGTCTAGTTGTGTGATGGTCCACAGCAAAGGGACAGTGTTGCAAATAAAAGGCCAAGTTCTGGGGGGAAATGATATTTTAATAAATAATTGAATTAGCAGCTAGGTTATTTTCATGAGTGAAGAAAACTTGTTAATAGTCTTGATGTTCTACCACAACCAATAATTAATTATCAAGCATTTTCTGTAGAACTTGTCAAGGACATTTTTCTCTTTCAAAAGTCAAAAACAGAAAGCGAATGAAAATCACCAGACAAAAATCAAAACTCAAAATCAATAGGAAACCTTGACTCAGGAAGTGAAAAAGCTTGATTTATGTTTGACCCTGAGGACTGTGAATCTTACATTCTCTTGGAACTTCAGTTGTTCATCAGTGAAATGGGAATAGTAGTCTGTACCTCTTAAAGTTACAAGGATTAAACACATTCATGAATACTGGAACAACTAGACAATTATCCAGTAGATGCCTAATAATAAAAAAGTGAGCTATATTTGTTTTTTTTTTTTCCTGGCAGTTTTGTTTATCTTGCCACTTCATTCTAAAGTGCAGAAGATCCTAGTCAAAGTCAATTATTACATGAGTTTAGAGATAGCATATGATCACTAAATTATTTATTTTGAAAAAATAATTCAACAAACCAAAATGTGACATAATAGTTTAATAAAATACAGCTTTGATTTTCTCTACTGTGAGTATCATTAATTGGCACATCCACATTTTTTGATTCAAGCACTAACTTTGGGAGAAGCCAGCAGAATCATGTAATGAAGCAGAAAAGTAGGGAACTATCAAAGTTCATTGAGTCTTCTGGCCCCACGCTTCTTTTCAACAAGGGAACCCCCTTTATGGAGTTCTTTCTTTAACCAGACACTGTCCTGGGAACTGAGCATATGCAGAGTCATAAGACACAGCCACTGTTGTCCATGAAGCAGTAAAATTGGAGAAAATAGCATGCAATATCACAGGTAGTCATGCAAGCAAGCCTTTGCAAAAATGATGACTAAGGATGCTTACCAATTTGCCCATCTGAATACAAAAGGCCACATTTTTTTTTTTGCAGAAAATGTTAGTTATATGGAATTGAATGCTATTTTAGTTCATTTCCATAATCCTTCACCTGAAAAATACATATATGCTAGCTATTCTCAAGAGTTTTATAACATAAATTAGAAACTGTGTTGCTGTTTTATTTTAATGGTTATGGTAACATACAGAGTTCAAAAATCTAGTCAAGTACAAGGTGGAGTTGTCAGTGGATATTGGTTATTTCAGAATGAAATTAATATATAGATCTCTGCAGGTTCTTGCTAAAAATATAGACATCCCAACCCCCAAAATTCTAATTCAGTAAATGCACTTTTGCTGAGCTCTCCAACTGATTCTGATGAAAACTGTCCATGGTTCACACTTTACCAAAAACTAAGGCAGTGATTTGGCTTCAGAATAGGACAAAGGAGATACCAGTGCCTGCTGATGAATGATCAGTGTCTACCAACTTCGAGAACCAAACTGAGAGTTGAGAAATATCATTCTTTTTGACTCCTGAAAACAAATATAAGGTAGATATTTTCCTCTCTACCTTAGATAGAAGGAAAAAGAGTATGAGAATTTTATGACTTGCTTGAGATAATAAATACTGGAACTAATAGTAAAGAGTTAGGAAGCAAACAGAAGCTTCTGTATTAGTAATAATCTATATCTATATCACTAAACATTAATTAGGCACTTTGTATTGCTTATGTTTTGCTTTAAATGGTGCTTTTATAATTTGTTATAAAATAAATAAATACTAATTATTAAAAATTAAGGGAAAAGTTTAAATAAAATGTTAAAGTCACCTATAAATCACAGTTCAGAGATCTCCATTGTCATTTTATTGTTAGAATTTTCTTGTAACTTTTTTCTATGAATGTATATGTGTTTTTTCTATGAATGTGTTGTTTTATATATATATTTTAAAATTATAAATTTAATAGACTAGCATAGAATTGTCCTTATCTTGCTGGTGGAAATCATGTTCTTTCACAGGACTGCAAGGAAAACATTTTGAGAGACCCACACATGGAAGGTTGTGTTGTAACAAGATTTATTTGTGTGGAAAAAGAAAGCTGCCTTTGGGTTCCCAACGTCCCATTGTTGTCTGTCCTGCTCTGAAAAAAAAGTCCAATTTTGTTTTCATCAGGGTCAGAAATAGGGACAATGTCCAGAGATCCTGTGCCATATTAAAACTTAGTATTTTGGGGCCTGTGTAGTCTGCTGCAAGCTTCAGGTGACTACTAGATCCACAAGGCTGCTGTGAAATGAATAAGCACACTGGGTGAGCGTATGTTACCAGAGAAGAAAAAGAGAAAGAAAGAGCTCTTTGTTAGCTTGGACTACTGTTTTTTGGACCATAAGACACACCTAAGTTTTAGAGGAGTAAAATAAGAAAAAAACAATTTTGAAGCAAAAAATGGGGTAAAATATTTAATAATGTAAATAACATAATATTTCACCAATGTAAATATAAAGGTACATTCGGACGATAACATGCACCCCCCTTTCCTCACAAATTTGGGGGAGGAAGTGCGTCTTATAGTCCAAAAAATGCAGTATATTATCTCAGGCTTGGGAAGGATCAGACACTTCTTCAAACTAACCAAGCAACTTTCCAAGCTTTTGCAGGTTTCTGATGGTTCCACCCCCTAATCAATTCATTTCCTAGATCTTCCAGGTGCTATTCCTCTTATCCAATCCAATCCTTTTCCCAGGCTGGACTGCTAGGCCTCTATAATCGTCATTTTGGCTCCTATTGCCACATGTGCTTACTTTGTCTGAAAGTTTGTGCCACTGAACAGGAAGATTGAAAAACCTGTCCTTCCTCCCCATACAGGGGATGGAGTTGTTAATCCCCTTTGCAGGTCAATGATGTGATCCTCTGGGGTTTGTGAAGTTGTAGCTTCCAGATTAAACAGTCTCTCTACTTTACTATGCTTTATTATGCTTAATAATATCTGATTTCATTTGAGACCTTTATTAATATTTAACTACCCACACTAACACTTATATTATTAAAATATATACTGAAATTAAAATATGTACTTTAAATATAGCTTAAATTTTTAAACACTCCAAAATAATGTAAGTTCAGTGACACAGAGGATGTAATTAATATAAACATCTCATTTACATAGACTCTTTGCTCGTCTTTGGGAAGACTTCTCTTAAGATTTATGTTGATATCTTGTCTAGGAATGGCTGAAGGTGGATGTTTACTTGCATATAACCACCTGTTTTGCTGATGTGGTCCTGAAGAGATCAGGACCCCAGAGTTGTGCTGCAGAATTGATGGGCTTCATAATATATGATTGGACATTTCTTTTAAATGTGGTTTTTGGTCACCTGTAGTTGCAAAATATACAAGTTTTGTTTTTGTTTTTGTTTTCCTAAAACAAGCCTCTAAATAAAATGAATTATATAATTCTCATGTTTAACTGGTAAATATTTTAGTACATTAATATAATGATAATCTAGTCCATGTTTTTCTATTTGTAAAGTGTTAAATGGTCTTAAGTATGAGTGACTTATGACACTAGCAAAATTGTGACAAGAGATGTTCAGGAAGGAGAGGGAAGGAAAGAAAGAGAAAAATGAAAAGAGAAGACTTGATCTGTGTTTAACTCCCATTTGTGAAAACAGCAAGTTGCTATTCTCTGCCTTTCTCAGTAGCATATACTGGGTAGTATAAATAGCCCTGGCAGGCAGAGGTCTGGGTTATTTTCCTCTACATGCACCAAAAGCTGGGTGCCATCCTCATTTAGAATTACTTGAAAGATTATGTGAGGTTCACCAGAAAAGGAAAAATTTCTTGTAAGAAGTCTGCAGATATTTGCAAATAGCTGCCATGAGGGTGAAGAAGGATGTTTTTCATTATGGATACAGTAAATTCAAATCCAAAAAGCATCGCTCTCTAAAACATACCCTTGGGGAGCATTAGTTCTCCATTTCTGTAGGCAAGGTGGCACCTTACTCCTCCTGGAGATTTAACTCTGTACATCTTACCTACCACAGGAGATTAAATTCTTAAAAGCTCAAGAAACAACTGTCTCTTTGGATCTAAGCCAACATGATCTGTGCATGGGGAAAAGAGGTTGATTTAGGGGAGTATTGATAAAGTGGACTAAATCTAGATCTTTACAAATTTTGACAGTGTGTTACACTCAAGACTAAATTACTTTACTCAGGGACTAGTCAGTGGGAGAGAGGGGAAGCTCAGTGTTTGGGTGGAAGATCGACTATAGTTATGAATGAGGAAAACAAGAATTCTGTAGAAATACACATTTGGCCTACTTTTAACATCTAAATAATTTATAATTCTTTTCAACTCAATATAAATGTGCTCATTCTAGGCACTATGAAAACTGCTAATTTTTGCTGTTATAAAATTGTATCTGCATTAGCCTTTCCAGGTTTCTATAATGAAATTCTACAATTTCAGTGGCTTAAGAACAGACAGAAAAACAGGAGTACATTGTTTCACAGCTCTGGAGACTAGAAGTCCAAAATCAAGGAACCTTGTTGTCCATGTATATGAGGGTTTCCTTTGTTTGTATTTGTTTTTGCTTAATTCCTTCACCTGTGATGATTACCAGAGGGAAACTCAGCGGATAGGTAGAAGAGGGTAAAGGGGGGATAAATAGGGATGGAAGGGGACTTGATGTAAGGTAGTGAACACATAATACAACATACAAATGATATATTATAGAATTGTTCACCTGAAACCCATATAATTTTATTAACCAATGTCATCCCAATAAATACAATTTTTGAAAAATCAAGGAGTCTGCAGGACTATGCTCCCTCTGAAACCTGTAGGAAAGCAACCTTTCTTGCCTTTTCCTAGCTTCTGGTGTTTTATGTAAACTTTGGACTTTCCTACATTTGTAGCAGCAGCACTTAAATTTCTACCTCCCAGAGGCTTTCACCTGCTTACTTGTGACATAGTTCACATGTGATCATCTCCTATCATGTGACTGTGTGCCTTTTTCTTCTTCCTTTATAAGAATACTGGTCATATTAGATTAGGGCCCATCTTAATGGAGTATAATTTCATCTTTATTTGATTACATTTACAAAGAATCTATTTCCACTTAAGGTTCCATTTACATGTACTGAGGGTTAGGACTTTACATATATTTGGGGGAACAAAATCCAAGCCATAACAGTATCATTTCAGTAACAGTCTGCATCACAGGGTAATCATGGGGAAGACACAACAACAATTAAAATATAAGGACAGTGATAAGGCTTATATGACAGGTATGTGTAGTGTGTGCTGGCAGCCTGTAGACAGAGCTTAACCCAGGTGTCTCTAAGACCTGTACAGTGAGGCAGCTTCCAGGAAAAGAGCCACAGAAAGACGTTTTCAGGAAGAGCAAACAAATGTCAAAAACAAAGTTACATGATCTCTTGTACCTGCACATTTGTGGGAGTCACCAAACTCACAAAGTTATGTCACTAGTTCAGAACACTGAAAAACTCATGAGGCTGACTGAATAGAAAAAAATAATAATAATCAAACTGTTTTAAGAAGGTGCAAGCAGAGACTGTTGAAGGTTCACAGTATAAACTCTAGTTCCCAGCAAGGTTCTCAATTCCAGGAGAAAAAAAAAAGGAATGATTTTATTATAAAGAATTCTTGATCATGCAGGACTATTTACTGTTCCTGCATGAAAGGTGAAGTCTCTGAGCTCCAACAACAAGACACCATCCTCATATCATGCATGGCCTTTAGCACTGTTCCCCCATCTTTAGGACAGTGGAGATGTCAAATGGCTTGCTCACATATGGGACTATTTATAAAGGTATGAACACACAAGAAAAAATAATGGGAAGAGGACCACACTACAGACTAGTAAGAGAGGGACTGTTTCCATTATCAGACTCACAGAAGCAAGGGCGGGGAGTGTTTCCAGAGCAGAAAGAATGGTAGTGTGTGGATAAGCTGTTTACTACTGTAAGGAAACAGCCAGCAAAGAGCTTAGAGAATGACTTCAATCTTTCTTGGCTCTTTCCAGTCTTCTTCCTATGTTTCCATTGAGAGAACGTTGCTAGAACTCAGAAGGCAAGGGCATTTATTGATGTAATGCTTTCAGTCAATCTTCCTGGGCACAGATAAGGATGCAGAGCATGGAAAATATATCAGGTAGAATAAATGGAAAAATATCCATGTTAGCCTGTTTAATGAACTGTCCAAAGAAGTCTGTGAAAAAATAATTAGGACTCATCAAAAATCAAAGATGGTGGTGAGGAAAAAATTTAAAACTATGTAAATATATAAAGCATGGACTTAATCAATAAACTCCAACCTGAAGCAGACAAGACCTCTCTTTGTAGGTTAAAATGGGAGTGAGATTAAGATGAATACAAAAAACACACACTGACTTAGAAAACTAACTGACTCTAAAAGTCAATGTCACTAAATTGATTAATAACAGGAGGGCAAGTAGACAACTAAGATAAACTGTGACATACTAAAAAGTCATGTTTTGTTAAAAGGGACACTTGGGTCCTGTGCCATTTCCTGGTGCTAAAAATGTCCTGACCTGGATGTGGACACTTTTCTCCAATGATGTAAAATTCGTGGTCATTCTTGGCAATGTCAGTCTAATAGAGCATGTACAAAGGAGGGGATTTAATACAACAAGGAATCCAGTGAGGACTTTGAATTATGTGTCTGGGTGAAAATTAATATGAGGTGGGCTTTCAGGGTGCATTACATGCCCTCAGGAAGTGATGGAATTCTGGGCACTAGGATCAGTGCAAAGAAAAAGACAGGAGTGAAGGAAGAGAAGAGTGCAGTAAATAATAGTGGCATGAATGAGTGCCTTTCCATACAGGAAAGCTGAGTTGTTGGGAAAGGAGAATGGAACTTCTCAGTTGTTTCCTGCTTTCCTTGGTGAAATGATTAATTTAAATTTCAGCTAGGCTAAAAATATCTGGGCTGAATTATCTGGGCACACAGTGTCCAGATATTTGGTCAAACATCATCATTAATGTTTCCATGAGGGTGTTTAACATGTTTGCCAGTGGATTTTGAGTAAAGCAAATTGCCCTTCCAAATGTGGGTGGGCCTCATCCAATTAGTTCAAGGCCTTAACAGAACAAAGACTAATCCCTCCCAAGAAAGAAGAAATTCTACTGGCAGATGCCCTTCAGATTTCAACTGCAGCCCTTTTCTGGGTCTGTAGCCTGTTGGCCTACCATATAGAATTTGGGCTTACCAAGCCTCCATAATCATTGAGAGAGAGAGAGAGAGAGAGAGAGAGAGAGAGAGTGAGAGACAGAGACAGAGACTGAGAGGCAGAGAGAGAGGAAGAAGAAAGGGAGAGATAAATTTATAAATACATTTTCATCCTGTTGGCTCTGTTTCTCTGCACAAACCTGTACAATAACCTTGGAGTTACAGCAGTCTGGGTGCTTCTACTCTCTTTCCTCTCACTTTCTGTACATGTCCACCATGACACTAATCACA
The DNA here is from genome assembly GCA_004024845.1 of Tonatia bakeri. Taxonomy (NCBI): domain Eukaryota; kingdom Metazoa; phylum Chordata; class Mammalia; order Chiroptera; family Phyllostomidae; genus Tonatia; species Tonatia bakeri. Next base: position 7,848 of record PVIA01017471.1, read on the forward strand.
GTGCGTTATAACTAGCAGTGTTTATTTGTGTGCCCCCTGATGGAAACTCTGAGCTTCTTGATGGAAAATGAGGCAAAGGATCTGAGGAATCTCTGGATCTATTTCACACAAACTCTCATGAGTCCTGGTGTAAACAAAACTATGAGAAACCACAGCCAAATTAAAGATTTATTTCTACCTTTCTCCTTTTCTTCTCCTTCCTTCCTATAAATTGTCTTAGACTAAGGCTCTGCTACATTAACCCAATAGTTTGGTGCTGTGGATTCTACCTCAATGTCTAATCGCAATTTAGATTCAGTCATTCTTACTCCTTGCAACCTCTTCTGCAAATGCAGGAGTAAACGTATCCCTCTTCATTACCTTCAAGATCTTTCATTGCTACCCATTATTAAATATAGGCATTTTGTAATCACATTGGATTTCAAATTCCAGTGCTGGCACATTCTTGCTGATTATCTGACCTTGGACAAGTCGTTCAATGTGAGAGGCCACTGTGTGTGGTGTGGGCCCAGCTCTTCGGAGATGCACAGGACCCATACCCATGGATAGGTTTTCCCATGGGGAATCAGGTCTACAATGTACCTAGGCTGCTATGAGTCTTCCTTTTTGCTAAAACTCCCTCACCATGAATTGAGGACATTTACTGCAAAGCAACTTCCTAAAATCCATGCTAAACCTTCTAAGCTCGAGTGTGACCGGTCCAACTACTTTTGCCTTTTCATTTGCAAATATCCCTCTTCTGCGATGTGATTACCAGCATCCTCTCCTTTGTTTTCTGTATAAGGTAACCACCTAAAGTGAGCCTGTACATAGTTAATGAGGACCTTCTTGTAATGTGCCCAGTAAGACAATAAAAGCTCATTGGAGTGAGAGCCAAGGCTTTTGCTCCCCTTGAGAGAAAAGCCATGACATCCCTTTTCCTCCACCAGATTAGGTAATCCGTGTGAATGTCTCATTTTCATCCATAATGACGTGGACCCCACAAACCGGGGTCTGCATCAGTTCAGCATTTCTGAATCTTGGTTTCCTTATTCATAAAATGTAGTTGAAAAAGATGGCTACCTTTCAAGGTTAATGTTAGGATTACAATATAGGAAAGTTCCTAGCCCCCAAAAGTAGATGGTTATAAAATAGGGTAACCCAATATTATGGTATAATAATTAATTGTACCTTCTCTCCAATTTACTACTGTACCAGTGTAGATGATGTCTATATAGTCATGAAATTTCTGAAGCTCTAGAAGTTTGAAGGGAACATTTCTGAGGGGAAGTTTCTGTTATCAATAAAGCACAGTTAGAAGGGTGAGGCACCTTGACAAGATTTTCTTTGAATTTGACATTTATACTTATTCTATTCAATTTATATTTCACCATTTTTAATGTTAAGACATCTTGGCAACACATTAACAGATCTTTCACAGCGACACACTATAAAGCGACACTCGCTTTCCTCTGTAAAGTACAAATGCATACTAATATGCAAAAGTGTTTGTCTCGAACCACTAACAAAAACACACATTTCTTATCTTGATGAATACAATGCCAATTTCCTGCTTTCACGCCTGTACAGAATGCATCAGGAATTGCAAGGAGATTGCAAGGAATGTTTAGTCAAATCTCTAAAGCAAAACTAGTTTTTCATTTTCAAACAGCTCATAATGAAACCACCTTACAAGTCTGCATATCTTAATACTCTCCCTATTATGGTGCTATTTCTCACTCCTATGGCAGCAAGCTCAGTTTTCACTAAAACTCATCAAAGAATGTATAATGGAGTAGATAGAGAAGCCATACTTGAAATCTCTCTAATATTCCTGCACATAATACTGTAGTGTGATTGCAGATAGTAGATTACCATGTGGACTATTGGCAGAAATAATTATGTCCATCCAGTTAAGTCAAACAGTGGTCAGCCTTGCTTCCCAGAGTTGGACCATGTTCAGTGAGTTTATAGTTTGCAAATGGGCTGTACAAGGATCAGGCAGTGTAGAGAAAACAAGAGTCACGTATGACATAAGACAGGACAACTTATGGACATTTACTTCTCACTGAGCTTTATAATTTTGGCAACTGTATTTTACACCAAAGAAAAATACTATTGGGTTGTTGGTGTCATGTTCATCTGTAATGAAGTAGTGTCCTTGTACTTTCTATTGACATATTCTTGATTATTTCTACCACGAATGTTGCAGAAAAATAACTCACATGCAGGAGAGATGGCAGAGCACGATCCTTTATTACACTCATGGGCTCAGAGGGGAAAAACCCAAATCCTGAGCCCTGATCTCTAACTTTCCAGGGCTTAAATAACCCCAAGCCTCCTGCCGCAGGGAAGTCAGGGGTCTTATCTAACTACCTTATATGGGAGACAAAGAGCAAAGCAAAGTTACAGAAGCTAAATGCAGGAGTTAGGGGTCTAACTATCTTATATGGGAGACAAAGGAACAAAGCGCAGGAAGAATCCACGGAAATTATAGAGTATAGAAGCTTAAAATGGGGGGTTTTAGCTGCCACCTTTGGTTTTTCTGCTACATTCCCCCCTTTGATGCTAAACAACACTGGTGTCTGTTTTAGCAGTGTCATAGTCCGCATATTCACCCTCCGTCTGAGTTGGCTGTAGTCTCTGGTAGCGATGTCTCTGGAGAGAAAGGATCTTGGCAGCAGCTCATCAGGTTACTGTGGCCTCTATCTGTTGCACTACTGGAGTGGATTTCAGCGGGGGAGCCGATGCTCCCTAATCTCCGGCGAATGTCTCTCAGTTTATCGATGTTTTCCTCTACTATTCCACTTTCGTTGACGTAGTGATAGAATTCTTCTTGGAGCAAAAGACAAGTCCCCCCCCCCTTTTCCTTGGTGAGTAAGTCTAATTCTCGCCAGTTTTGTTGAGCCACCCAAGCTAGGGAAGTTATTTGTCTCTGCAGTGAGGCCATGGATAGTGCAGAGGCATACATGGCCTGGTTTAACTCTTCCCGGAGCTCCTGGATGGACTGGAGGCTGACTGCTAGTCCTGAACTCCCCAGTCCTGTTCCGATGACTGAAGTGATGAAGCCTAACCTGACTATTAAGGGAAGGAAAACTGCTCGCTTCCAATGTTCTTGGGCAAGCAGGGTACCTAGCTCGTCCGGCTGATATAAGACAAGCTGAGGGGCTAAGGCCATGAGATAGCAAGAAGTTGGGGTGCTGTGATTTATGGACCTGTAGAGAGTTCCGTTACACCAAAAGAAAGTTCCTGGTGGATTGGTGATGGGTCCGAAGGATGGCAGCAACTGATTACAGGAATCAGGTGGTCCATAGCATTCCAGTGCTTCAATGGATGGATCCTGGAACAAAGGAACTCCTTGAAGAGAAAAGAGCATCTGGGTCTGGGTTGTGGAAACAGCAGGAGGTTGTTGAAGTGGAACCGCAGTTAGTGGTGGCCTGTTAAGATATGCACATAAGAAACAGTGTAATTGCCTGGGCTGGTTAGATTAAGTAGCTGCGCCCCTTGCTGAATCAGTTTTATCCAGGAAAAGGGCCCTATTGGTTCTTGATTATCTAGTGTTTGTGACAGAACCTCCTGGGTTTTGTATATAAGTATATTTCCGACTGATCATGAGTTAACATAGATTCTCCCTGGGGTTCCAGTTTCCCAATCTTTACTTTTAGGGTCTAGTACGGGAATCTTTAGCTCTTCTCCCATTCCGGTGGAGTGGTGGCAGCAGATCCAGCTGAGGCATTCACCATAAACCTTAGGGGTCTGGTCGCATCCATATTGCTTGTAGAGAGGAAGGAGGCTTTTATCCTTGACCAAACACACTTTAGGCCTTACTGCTTGCTCCCACCCTTCAAGACTTTTGAGACTGGAGGTGGGAATGGCGAGAGTTACTTGACCTTTACATCCGTCATTAGGACAAGTCATGAGACTTATAGTGTGCATTATGCTATCATCATCTTTGGTATAAGTTTCTTTGGCATAAAACTCCCATACATAAAGTTGCTCCAGGGCAGCCCCTATGTTGATTAAACAAAACATATAATATATGCAAAACCAGAAATTAAACAAAAATATACTACCCCCAGGGCATCTTTTTTCCCCAAGCCCCATTCTGTAGGTGTTACAGTTATTAAGCCTATTCCAAGCACTCCGGCGAATATGCTGATTATAGCTAGGAATCCTGCGGAGCAACGTTCCATTGGCCGATTGATGTTTTCTGGATTTTCAGCGTGGGAATTCCAGGCACACGCTCGGTCTCTGGTTCCTCGGGGGCTGCTGCTGCCTTTGCCCGACTGTGGTGGATCCACAGTGCGATCCCTGAAACTTTTAAGGCAGTGGGGGTGGTTAAGAGTACTAAGTGAGGGCCCGTCCACACAGGCTGGAGGGGCTCCTTTTTCCAGTCTTTTACCCATACATATTGCCCTGGATGGTGTGGGTGCGCTGGCCCCCCTCGGGGTTTAGGTTCAAACCCTAATTGGGCTTCTCCTATCTGGTCTAAGGCCTTTCCTAGCTGTTCTAAATACCTTCTCTGCCCTATTTCCCCTTGTACTGGCAAATTGCTAGGTCCCGTCATCCTCACCATGGGAGTGGGCCTTCCATATACTAACTCATAGGGGGTATACCCTGATGATTTGGGGTATTTCTTACTCAGAGCAGGGCTATTGACAACAAGTCTGTCCAGGGTAGTCCGGTTTCTTGGCAGAATTTTGCCAGGGTTTCTTTCAGTGTTCTGTTCGTTCTTTCTACTTTCCCCGAGCTTTGGGGCCAGTATGCAGTGTGCAACTTCCACTTTATATTTAATAGTCTTGCGAGATCCTGCACCACCTGAGAAATGAAAGCTGGTCCGTTGTCACTTCCTAGGCTCAGGGGTAGTCCGTGTCGAGGAATTATTTCCCTTAGCAGAACTCTGGCTACTTCCCTGGCCTTTTCAATCCTGGCGGGGAAAGCTTCAACCCAACCTGAGAAGGTGCATATGAGGACAAGCAGGTACTTATATCCCTGGCTTGGTTTGACTTCAATGAAATCTACCTGCAGGTCTTCCAGAGGTTGGGTCCCCCGGTGCTTATATTCCTGGCGGGACCCGACTGTTTCCTGCTGCATTATTCTTGGCGCAAGTTACACACCTGGCTGCAGCGCTGGCACACAGTGTGGCGAGGTTGGGCATGTACAGATACCTCCGGAGTAGGTTTTCTAGGGCTGTTTTCCCTAGATGGGTCAGGGTGTGGCAATTCTGAACCACCTGTACCGCCTGACTCTGGGGCACATAAATTCGTCCATCAGAGAGCCTCCACAAGCCCTCTGATGTTTTGGATGCCTGAGCCTGCCTGGCCCACTGTTCTTTAGCCAGCTGATAGTCTTGGGTACTCTCAAAGGGGAGCTGATCAAAGGGCCTACTATAGCCTTTTGAGAGTCCTGTCTCTTAGCAGCAGCTTTTGCAGCCTGATCCGTGAGCCAGTTCCCTATGGCCTCTTCTGCATTGCTCTTAGTGTGTCCCCGGCAGTGCATTACTGCTACCTGAGCTGGACTCCACACAGCCTCTAGGAGTTGGAGGATTTCAGTTTTGTTTTTTATTTATTTTCCTTTGGCAGTTAGTAGTCCTCTTTCTTTATATATGTCCTCATGTATGTGGAGGGTGGCAAAAGCATACTTGGAATCATTGTATATGTTGACCCTTTTTCCCTTGCTTAGTTCCAGGGCTCAAATAAGGGCATAAAGTTCTGCCCTTTGGGCCAACCACCCGGAAGGCAGAGGTTCCGCTTTGAGGATCTGGTCTTTTGTAGTTACTGTGTACCTGGCCCCCTTCTCAGTTATGGTACTGCTCCCGTCCGTGTACAGGTTGAGGTCCCCCAAAGCCAACGGCTGGTCTCTTAAATCTGGCCGGCTGGCATATATCTGATCTGTAATCTCCTCACAGTTATGGTCAGGTTCCCCAGTTTCTGCAGGTAAGAAGGTGGCTGGGTTGATTTTGCATACCACCTTCAGATGCACTTGGGGGTTTTCCTGCAGCATTCCCTGGTACTGGGTAAGCCGGGGGTTGGATAGCCACCGATGTCCCTGCCCCTCAAGAAGGCTGTGCACAGCTTGTGGCACATATAAGCTAATTTCTTGTCCTAGGGTGAGTTTGTCAGCTTCTCAGAGGAGAAAAACAGCAGCCGCTATGGTCTGCAAGCAGGGTGGCCACCCAGCTGCCACGTTATCCAGTTGCTTTGAGAGGTAGGCTACTAGGCGTTGCCATGGTCCTACTTCTTGAGTCAGGACTGCTAAGGCTACTTTCTCCTTTTCATGGACATAAAGGGAGAAAGGCTTATCAGGGTCAGGTAAGCCAAGGGCCGGGGCGCTAACCAGGAGTTGTTTTATCTTCTCAAACTCAACCTGTTGCTCCATTCTCCAATCAAATGGAGCAGTCTCTGCCCCCTTGAGGGCTTGATATAGCAGCTTTGTCATTTCTGCATACCCTGCAGAAATCCATATTCGACAAAACCCTGCGGCTCCTAAGAATTCCCGGAGTTGTCTTCTAGTTGTTGGGCTGGATTATTGACGAATCACAGCCCTCCTTTCAGTTCCCAAAGCCCTCTGCCCCTGGCTTATTCAGAAACCCAGGTATTGAACTTCCTTTTGGCAAATGTGGGCCTTCGTTTTGGACACCCGGTAGCCTTTGGATGCCAGGAGCTGGAGCAGGGCCCACGTCCCTTCCTGGCACTTGCAACTCCCTGGCCCTGCCAACAGCAAATCGTCCACATACTGGAGCAAAACAAGGTCAGGATGCTGCTCTGAGAACGGTTTCAGGTCCCGGGCTAACACTTCACTGAATATAGTGGGGGAGTTCTTGAACACCTGAGGCAGCCAGGTCTAGGTCAGTTGGGTCTTGGTGCCAGTGTGGGAGTCTTCCCATTCAAATGCAAATATTGGCTGACTTACAGGGGCCAGATGTATGCAAAAGAAAGCGTCCTTTAAGTCTAGACAGGTAAAATGCGAGGTGGTCGGGGGCAGTTGGCTCAATAGCGTGTAGGGGTTAGGCACCCTTGGATGCAGAGTCAGGGTGACCTCATTGACAGCCCTGAGGTCTTGTTCCGGGGGATACCCAGACCCATCTGGCTTTTTTATGGGGAGGAGTGGTGTGTTCCATTGTGATTGACAGGGAACCAATATTGCTTCACACAGGTACTTATTTATTACCCCTGATATCCCTAGCCAGGCTTCTTTAGATATATGGTATTGCCTAAGGCAGCGGGGCTGTTGCCCAGGTTTTAAGTCTATGATCACTGGGATTCAACCGTGGCAAGTCCTGGCGGGTTTCCCTCTGCCCATACATCAGGAAATTCCTCCATGAGAGAATCTTGGCTGCCTAGGCCTTTACCTTCTTCATAGATCCAGCATTCTTCCTCCCCGGGGCATTACGAGGGCTATCAAACTCGAGCCGTTTAATTTGAGTGTGGCTTGTCTGGAGGGGTGAAAAGCTACCTGGGCCAAAAGCTTACTTAACAAGTCTCTGCCTAGGAGGGGCACAGGGCATTCGGGTAGATAGAAGAATTCTATGGTGAACCTGGTGCCCTCCCAGCTCGATTTTCTGGGCCTGGCAGAATTTCTTTGGCTCACTGGGCTGTCCCATGGCTCCTACGATGGAAACTTCTCAGCCTGATGGTGGCGCAATGGGGGCAGTGACTACTGAATGCTCTGCTCCAGTATCTATCATGAAAGTCAGTGGTTGGCCCCCCAATCTGGCTTGGACAAAGGGCTCATGGGGGCCGAGTTTCATTGAG
>PVIA01017472.1:0-15600 GCA_004024845.1 Tonatia bakeri
GTGAAGTGACTGAAACATAGCAAGTGCCAAACAAGCCTCCAGCAGCCAGGGAGCAGTATTATCCCCTGTTCAACCCCTCCCCTTTACATAGAGCCACAAAGCAGTGAAGTAGGTTGCCCGCCCTGGTGATTACATAACACTCCCCCTATATAACATAACAAATGAGGTAAGACAGGGAGTCAAAGCAGCTCTACCTAATACATAGAAACAAACACCGGGGGGCTGCCAAATTGAGGGAACAAAAAATATGGCTCAAATGAAAGAATGGAACAAAACCCCAGAAAAAGAACTAAATGAAACAGAGGTAACAAACCTATCAGATGCAGAGTTCAAAACATTGGTGATAAGGAATTCACTGAGAATTCACTGAGTATGGCAAAAGTGTAAGGGATGAAATGAAAGCTACACTAAGTGAAATAAAGAAAAATCCACAGGGAAGCAAGAATGAATGGAAGGAAGTGTGGTTCAGATTAACAATTTGGAACAGAAGGAAGAAATAAACATTCAACCAGAACAGAGTGAAGGAAAAAGTGAAGAAAAAAGAGTGAAGAAAAGTGAAGAAAAAAGAATTCAAAAAAAATGAGGAAAGTATGAAACTCTGGGACATCTCCAAAAGTGCCAAGATCTGAATCATACAGGGGTCAGAACGGGAAGAGGAAGAGCAAGAAATTGAAAACTTACTTGAAAAAATAATGAAAGGAAATTTCCCCAATATGGCAAAGGAAATAGACATACAGAAACCCAAAAAGCCCAAAGAGTCCCAAAGACACTGGACCCAAGGAGGAAAACACCAAGAAACATCATAGTTAAAATGCCAAAGGTTTTAAAGATAAAGAGAGAATTTTTTAAAGCAGCAAGAGAAAGGCAGAGAATTACCTACAAAGGAGTTCCGGTGAGACTATCAGCTGATTTCTCAAAAACAACTTTTCATGCAAGAGGGGCTGGAAAGAAGTATTCAAAGTTGTGAAAAGCAAGGACCTACAACCAGGATTTCTCTATTCAGCAAAGCTGTCATTTCAAATGGAAGTGTTTCCCAGACAAGGTAAAGCTAAAGGAATTCATCATCACCAAGCCATTATTACATGAAATGTCAAAGGGACATATTTAAGAAAAAGAAGATTAAAACTATGAACATTAAAATGACAACAAACACAACTATCAACAACTGAATCTAAAAAATAAAAACTAAGCAAATAACTAGAACAGGAACAAAATCATAGATATGGAAATTTTTTTGGAGGGGACAGAGAATGGAGAGATAGAAGGGAAAGGTACAGGGATTAAGAAGCATAATTGATAGGGACTTCTGGCTAAGATGGACACATAGGAAGATACACTTTGCTTCCTTCCACAACCAAAAGAAGGACAACAAATTTAAAACAAACAAAAAAGAAAATCCAGAACTACCAGAAAATCAAACTGTAGGGATGTCTGACAACCAAAGAGTTAAAGAAGAAACATTCATCCAGACTGGTAGGAGGAGCATAGATGGGCAGCCGGGGTGGAGAGGATGCACAGCAATGTGGTAGCTGGAGGACCAGATGCACCCACATTCACATGTCGATAAACTGGGAGTAATAACTAGGGAGTAAGACAGACCACATGGCCCAGGGTTCCAGCACAGGGAAACAAAGTCTTAAAACCTCTGGCTGTAAAAACCTGTGGGGGTTGTGGCAGCAGGAGAACTGCCAGTCTCACAGGAGCATCTGTTGGAGAGGCCCATGGGGTCCTGGAATGTACACAAACCCACCTACCTGGGAATTATAACCAGAAGGGCCCAAATCACTTGTGGAGTGAATGCAGAGTGAGAGTCAAGCTAGCAGTGTTGTTCCCTATCTGACCCCTCCTCCACATACAGCACCACGACACAGCAATGTGCATTGCCCCACCCTGCTAAATACCTAAGGCTCTGCCCCTTACCCATAACAGGTGCACTGAGACAAAGAAATATGGCCCAAATGAAAGAACATAAATCAACACTCCAGAAAAAGAAGTAAATGACAAGGAGATAGCCAACCTATCAAATGCAGAGTTCGAAACACTGTAATCAGTATGCTTATAGAAATGACTGAGTATGGACACAAAATAAAGGAAGAAATGAAGGTTATACATTGGGAAATAAAGAAAAAATATACATGGAACCAACAGTGAAGGGAATGAAATCGGGACCCAAATCAATGATTTGGAACAGAAGGAAGAAATAAACATTCAACCAAAACTGAATGAAGAAACAAGAATTCAAAAAAAAAAAAAATGAGAGGCTTAGGAACCTCTGGGACAACTTTAAATGTTCCAATGTCCAAATCAGAGGAGTGCCAGAAGGTGAAGAGGAAGAGCAATAAATTCAAAAGTTATTTGAACAAATAATGAATGAAAACTTCCAAAATCTGGCTAAGGAAGTAGACTTCCAGGAAGTCCAGGAAGCTCAGAGAGTCCCAAAGAAGTTGAACCCAAGGAAGCACACACCAAGGCATATCATAACTGCAATATTCAAGATTAAAGATAAGGAGAGAATCTTAAAAGCAGCAAGAGAAAAGGAGAGTGTTACCTACAAAGGAGTGTCCATAAGACTATCAGCTGATTTATCAAAAGAAACCTTGCAGGCAAGGAGGGGCTGGAAAGAAGTATTCAAAGTCATGGAAGGCAGGGACCTACATCCAAGATTACTCTCCTCAGCAAAGCTATCATTTAGAATGGAAGGGCAGATAAAATGCTTCCCTGATAAGGTCAAGTTAAAGGAGTTCCTCATCACTAAGCCCTTATTACATGAAATGTTGAAGGGACTTATCTAATAAAAAGAAGATCAAAACTATGAATAGTAAAATGACAACAAACTCACAACTATCAACAACTGAACCTAAAAATCAAACAAACTAAAGCAAACTAAGAAAACAATCAGAACAGTAGCAGAATCACAGAAATAGAGATCACATAGAGGGTTATGAGCAGGAAAGGGGAGAGGGAAGAATGGGGGGTGGGGAGGTACAGGGACTAAGAAGCATAACTGATAGGTACAAAATAGACAGGGAGATGTTAAGAATAGTATAGAAAATGGAGAAGCCAAAGAACTTACATGCACAACCCAAGTACATGAACTAGGGGTGGAGATGCTGGAGGGAAAGGAGGTACTGGGCAAAGGGGGAAAATTGGGACAACTGTAATAGCATAACCAATAAAATATATTTTAAAAAAAAAAGAATTACACTGGAAATAAAGATAGCCAGGAAATGATGGCTGGGTAGAGATAAAAAAGAAAAAATATTAAAGTCTTAAACCCAATAACTGGGAGAAGGACAGAGCCTGACAGGAGTGTTGAGGGGAGCTGCCAGAGGCAGAGGAAGGTGATGATGATGAGATACTGTGCTCATAAAGGCCAAGACAGCAGAGAGGTCATTCTTAGTTGAGAAGCTATGTTTCTACTTATGTAGAAGCAGAAACAGGAGCCGTCTCTAAAACAAAGAAACACACCAGACTGAAAGAAGCTTCCTGGAGATAACTGCAGCATTCAGGAAAGAGCATACCACACAGGATCAGGCATATGTGATTCTGAATTCTGGCTCTGACCTCGTGAGCTGCGTGATCTCAGACAATTTATTTAACCTTTCTGGGCTTCAGTTTCTTCCTCTATAAACTATATACTGCTATAATAGGTCAGTAAGCAGAAGGAATTCTTTTGTTGTTGTTGTTGATTTTTCAGGATTGTTTCCCAAACTTATCTTAGATACAGCCATTCCTGGGATCACAGGGCAAATCGCTTTTTTAATCCCTTCTCCCTTGGCCCACCTGTAAAACAAAGATAATATTGTTTATATCTGTGGTTCTTGAATGTTATCTATGCATCAAATCACCCCTGGAATATTTTTAAAAAACAGATTCCTGAGCCCTCATTCAGGAACTTCTGATTCAGTACCTCCTGGTCTAGGACCCATCGGGATCTTTTAAATTAAGAATCACTAATCCATATCAAAAGCTGTAAAGGGAATTGAACAAAACAGTAGTTACAGATACACATGGCCTCATTCCTGGCACATAGTGTTTGCTTAGTAAGTGGTGCTGTTTTGGATGGGGGTGGTGATGGAGGTGAGTAATAGAGTGGGGAGAAGTGGTAATGAGTGATGGTGTTGGAGGGTGGACTGTGCCAGTGGAGTTGGTGAGTAATAATAGTGGGTGGGCGTGGTGGGTGGTGGAAGTGTTGTGTTATATGACATTAACACAAATGGAACACTGATGGAAGTCAGGTTCTTGGAGGTCCCTAATACAGCAAGAAGACTTAGGCTTTCTTGGGTAGAACATGAGGAGGCAGTAAATGGGAGGTGATGTGGACCCCAGCTTCTGGGATCCGCCACATGTGGATGAGGCACGAGAAATTCACACGGACTGCTGAGTCCTGTGGAGGAAAAGGGACAGCATGGCTTCTCTCTCAAGAGGGGAAAAAAACTCGGCCCTTGCCTTGACAAGCTTTTATTGCTTTTCTCAGCACATTACATGATGGTCCGCATTTACTATGCACAGGTTCACTTTAGGTGGTTACCTTTTACAGAAAACAAAGGAGAGGATGCCCCTAGTCACATAACAGAAGAAGGATATTTGCAAATGCAAAGGGAAAAGTAGTTGAATCAGTTACACTCCATACTGGGGAGGTTTAGTACAGATTTTAGGAAGTTACAGTAAGCACTTGCTGCCTCAATTCAGGGTAAGGGAGTTTTAGCAAAAGCAAGCCTCAAAGCAGTCTAGGTATAATGCAGGCTTGATTCCCCATGGGAGAACCTATCCATGGGTGTGGGTCCTGTGTGTCTCTGAGTGGGAGCTGGGCCCACGCCATGCAGAACAGTCTCCTATAGGGAGGTTTTGGATTGGAATGAGCATTCCATCTTGTTTCCATGAGGGATTTCTTCCTGGACCAAATCAAAAGAGTGGCAGCTCTTTGGAAATCAAATTCTCCTGTCCTCAGAGGTAAGAAATAAATCCAAAACCACAAACTGAAAAGCTATACTATGACTTGCAAAATAGATCAGTTGTATGAAACCATGTCTTGCAGCACAAACTGAGATCAAACTATATTGACACCAACTCATACAGACTCATAGGCTCAATAATAAGATAATGGGGAAAATGATTTAACAGTAATTCCATATCAACTCCAGTACCAGACACAAAATGACGGACTATTCCAGTGATTCACTTGGTTTACAAATTGTAGGCCAATCTTTACCCAGACCTCACTTACTAACTTCTCCCCTAAAACCACCCTATCACAAAATTCCACTAAACTCCCCCTTTAGAGCTACTACTGAGACTGTCAAGATAATGCTCCACCTTTCTCAGCATGTTTAATAAGCCCTGTTTTGTATAATCACTAGGTCTTCCAGTGGTCTTTGCAAAGGACTTCAACAAGGAAGGTAGGCCCCCATGGCCCTTTGTTTTAGAATGTCAGCTTGTTTTTTTGAAATAGCCTCTGGAATCACTAAATATGGAATGTGGAGACTGAGAACCCCAAAGAGGTCTAAACTTAAGAGATTCTAAAATATAAATGTCTTCAATCTTTACCAACTCTTTATAAAGTTAGGTACATTATTCCTCCACATTTTACATATGAGAGAATCAAGGCACAGAAATAAATAACTTGCCCAAGATTATACAAACTGATTTCAGAACCTGTACTCTTAACCATTATCCATTGCTACTTGCTACCTGAGATGTTAGAGCTTTACTCCAAAAAATCTGGCTGGTCAGAGATGGTCCAATTGATACTTCATGGTGCTGAAGAACACAGATAACAGAGAACTTAAGACCTCAGAAGAAATAGAGAAAGTAAGATTGCCATAAGAAATTTGTGGCTATGAACAGAGAAATTTAGTCTTTCACAGTGCTGGAGGCTAGATGTCTGAAATCAGTGTCAGCAGGGCCATGCTCCCTCTGAAGGCTCTAGAACATCCTTCCCTGCCCCTTCCCACAGAACTTCCAATGGCTCCAAGTGTTCCTTGGATTATGGTAGTATCCCTTCAGTCTCTGCCCATGTCTTCACATCCCTATCTGTGTCCCAAACCTACCTCTCCTTTGTCTTATAAGGACACTTGTCATTGGACTTAGAGCCCACTCTAAATCCAGGATGATCTCATGTTGAGAATCTTAATTATTATCTGCAAAGATGATTTTTTTAACTAACATCAAATTCACAGGTTCTAGGGGTTAGAATATGGACAAATTAGGCAGGATCACCATTCAACCCACTACGCCCTGAGATACATTATGAGAGTAAGAGAAGTAGTTCTTGTAAGCCATATAAACCTAGGTCTAAATGTACCCTGAGTCCATCTTGAGAAGCCATCTTATTCTTCCCTGCAGAGTTCCATAATTTTACCTACTAAAGAAAATTTTCCAAGTTACCTCCAGCAGAAAAAAAAAAAAAAAGTCTTCATCTTTTCTAGAAAAATTAGAACTTAACAGAGGCCAGCATTTCCTCATCCTGAAAGTCCTGCTCCCCTTCTGGATTCCTGGGTATTCTCCACCAAACCCAGTGTCATTCTTTGAGACCCCTACCTGCAACCCCAAAAAGATGTAATTAACTTTCTGTTGACCTTCATTAATTAGTTCTGTGACTTCATGCTCCAAAACAGGGCTTATGGTTCTCAACTCACTAAGCTTTTGTTTCCTCTTAGGAGGAAGAGGGGATGGGGAAGAGGCAAATAATTTGACCCTGAAGGTCCCTGACTTCTAGCCACAAAGTTGAGGTTGTTCGGCCTGTGAACTGCCATCTCTGTTGCAAGACCTTCATCCAATCCTCCCTTTCCTACTCAGAGAGTTTTTCTTCTCTCAGTCCAAGCCTAGCTTGTCCTATTCTCCTGCCTTGCAAGGGCTCTCTCTGAGGCTTATCTCACTCATCTTCTCAACCAACAGTCTTTGCTACCTCTCACAGATCTTTGTTTTTAGGCAACACTCTTTACTTTTACTTATTCCCACTCCTGGAGTTCTTCCCTGCCATCTGAAGAAGATAGAGCACAATTCTTTATTCCTTTATTCAGCTCCTATTTCCTCACCTGTATTCAACAGAATTCTTTACTCCTTTATTATTATTGTTGTCGTTTAATGAAGATACACAGAGGACTTCAGCATCCTTAACAAAGCACCATAAAAGTTTGGCTCCAAATATTACCGTTTGCATTCCGAACATCCTGTTACCAGCCAGGAAGTGAGTGTGACAAGAAGACTTGCCGTAGGGTTTGGATGCCTTCCTTGTTAAAGGTGATATGTGGTTCTCAAACAAAAATAAATACTAGGCACACTTGATTTAAGAAACGTGCACACCAAACCAAAAAACAGAGATGGAGGGCAAATGTGTTACAGAAACAAACCAAAAACCCAAAGGGGCCTGGAACGATAATACTCGTACGGAAAGAGATTCAGGTCCGTCTTGTCTGCCGCCTTAAAGGAAAGATATCTCTCAATGCCAGAGATTTGTGAAAAGGAAAGGAAAATGTTTATTTAGTGCTATACAAACTTAAGGTAGTGACCTAATGTCTTTATCAAAATCTTAAAGTCCCTTAAAACACCCACAAACGCATACAGTCCTTCCTTCCCCCTTGCCCAGTATGGGGTACTGTATCTCAGGAAAGGAAATAGAAGTCCAGTCTCAGGCAATGTCTGGTTATTCCCAGTAATCCGTGCTTGGCTGGTAGGCCTCTCTCAGTTCTCGGCAACATCAGCTGTGTCACTGGAATCTCTGCTAAAACCGGGTGATGATTCCCCCTACTACTGCTGTGGGGGAACCCACTCTGGCAAAGGTGCGTGGTCCTCTCTCCACTGCTCCAGCCATGTGGTCCTTTCTCCACCACTCCAGCCATGTGGTCCTCTCTCCTCCAGGACCACGGGAATCCCCACTCAGCCAAATCTGCGTGGTTCTCTCTTCTATGGCTGCCGTGCCTGGGTTTAAATCCCCGCGCCAATCTTCCTCTGCAGCCCTATTTCCGACTCCTCCTACACTCAGCCACACTTGCCCTCAATCTGCTGTCCTTTCCAGCTTTTCTGGTTACCATCATGGGTCTGGGCAAGTGTCACCTCATGTCCTGGAATCAATCTCCTCCAAGCTCCCACGCAAGCACTGTAACTCAGGGGACCTGCCCCCCAGTCACATCTCAGGGAGGTGTCCCTTTCCATCCCCCTGGCCCAGAGCATGGCCATAGCTATTTAGCATATTCAAGCAACCGGCCCAAGGCTATAGGTATGTTAAATGACCATGCCATGGATTAGCTGCAAAGCTGCCCTGCATGTTCTTGCTCTGTGTGCCCCTTCCCCTAACTCACACCTGTGGGGGGAGGAAGGGGTAAAAAAAAACATCTTAGAATTTCTGGACACCTTGAGTTCTGGGCCCCATTTCAAATGTCCATTTGGGGTCCCCCCCTCTTAGCTGCACCCTGTAACAAATGGACAACTATTATTACCATATCTTGTATTTTACATTCAAAGACACTGGTTGTATATACTCAAGTAGCATTGTCATGCCATAATGAAATCCATACTTAATTGGAAAAAAAGTTAAACAAACCTGTATATGTTCCATATTTTTTCCCAAAAGACATTAATCTCAAATGCCAGACTATTCAGTTCAAAACAAATCACATGGTAACTCTGCTGTCTGGGGTGGGGGCCAGGGAGCAGGGGTGTGAGATGGTGTCTGGGCCCACTGTCTGATATCCTGAAGAACAAGTCCAGGAGCAAGGCAAGCACTGTTGATTACAAAGGATCAATTATTTCAAAGGACTCATCCTGTGAATAACTCCCTTTCCTCTCTCATAGGCTGGCTTTGAAACTTCCTCAATGGTCTGTCATGTTAGTCTTCATCAGAATGTCAATAGTGTTTTATTTTCCAAGGTGCTCAGAGGAACAGCTGTTTCACCCCACCCCTACAGAAGGGCTGTGGTTGCAGAGCTAGCTCTGAGTAGTCCTCACAGCCCACCCTTCTCTGCTCAGGAGCTCTACCAGTAGGGTAATCTTAGGGATGACATAATGCCACTCTTCCCCAAGAGCTTTCAGCAGCACTCAAAAGATTGCATTAACTAGTAGGAAGCAGAAAAACATAAAATAGGAGGGAAAAAATAAAGTGAATTGTTGTTATAAGCCTGCCCTTGGGAGACCCTGCAAGCCATTATTCTGAGACTAGAAGAAATCCCTTCCACAGGAGTGCCTTGCTTTCACAAATACTGTAAGGTCAAACAAAAGCACTCAGTTTCAGAGCTTCCAAGAACCCCTCAAGAGGCTAGAGTTTCCTCTGGTGGCACAAAGGCTCTATGTATGATGAGACAGTGTGGCCAGATGGCAGAATGAAGGGAGATGAAATCTAAGAACCAGCCCACTAGGAAGTAGAGATGTTAGTAGTCATGATCTGTTGGGTCTCTCAAACCCCAGGAAGTGCCAGGCTGGACAGGTTAATCACTCATTCATTCATTCAGCATAGATTCAGCAGTCTTTGTCCTATTAGAACTGTTCTAATGGGAAAATAAGCAAGTTCATGATCATAAAACATCTGATAAGTTTTCTCAGAAACGCACAAGTTGAAGTGTCAATCATTCACAGAGAAAGAGGCAGACCTAACACCTAGGAGGCAGTCCAGGAGGAATTCATGTCTAAACTGAGAATAAAGGAAGAAAAGGAACTGGCCAGGAGGAAGGGATAAATGGGTGTTTCAGACAGCTCATCCAAAGGTCCAGGAGTGACAAAGTTTCCATATTCTATGACATTGAAAGAAGTTCAGTTTAGCTGGAACAGAAAGGTGGAGGGGAGTGGGTACTGAGGGATGAGACTGGAGAAGGAGGCAGCAGCTGGGTGGTTGTTTATAGGTACTTCAAGGAATCTGGATAGTCTTTAAGTGGGAGAAGAGGAGCACAATGGAGATAGGGAAAAAATTACATTGTCAGATCTGCAATTTAGAATCATTGCTCTTACCGATAGCACCTTGGGCTCTCTTATCTTTGACATAGTAGTGCTGTTATGGCAATTGGTAAAAAATAAAAATTTTTTTAAGAGCAGAAGGTAGGAGACTTAAGATGAGAGGAATCCCTTAATATGTGAGTATCTTATGCAAAGCCAGCTTCAGGCCTGCAGGGTCCAAAGCTCCCTAGAATCTCCTACATTTTAAGGGAATGTCCTCCCCTCCTCTAATGCCTGGAAAAGACTAGAAAAGAAGAAATGGTGCTGCACACAGTACAGGCTCTCTGTTCATTGCCCCAGGCTGAGCCTATGTTAAACTTTCCATTGTTTTCCAGTCAACTGAACCCTATAGGATAGGGTCTAATTTGTGTGCATAAAAGATGAGAAGAGTCATACAGCTCCACGTCAACACCCCAGTCCCCCAGGACCATCCTGTCCCTCCTGTCCTCAGTCAGCACACAGCCAAAGTAAGACTATTGGGGTTTCCCCAGGGCATCCCTGGGGAGCAAGTTTCCTGAAGACTGCACTGTGGTCTATGCAGTTGATGCCTTTTCTGCAGGGCCTGCCTGAGGTTTGTTTTGCTCCACCATCCCAGAAAGGCATTGTGTAGCATCGGAGCATAGAAGGGTTTCTCCCCTGAGGCAGAGAGGATGAGAGGACATCAGGAAGCCAGCTTCAGGCTGCAACCTCCAGCAGGTCTCAGCATCTGTGGGGCTTCCTACTAATGGCAATAATCTGGAATTGGGGGTTCAGAACCATGTAGCTTGCAGGAGAGATGGAAGAGTTTAGTGGTGAAAGAAGAATAAAGAAGGAACTAAAACTCTTCAAAGGACGGCAAATGATCTATTTAATTAGAAATGATCCACTTCTGGCCAAGATGGAGGCATAAGTAGACACACTGTGCCTCCTCACACAACCAAGATAGGGACAACAACAATTTAGAAACAGAATAATGACCAAAACTGACAGAAAATTAAACTATATGGAAGTTGGACAACCAAGAATTAAAATAAACACGTTCAACCAGACTGGTAGGAGGGGCAGAGTCCGGCAGCCAGGTGTGGGGCATGGCACAGAGAGCATTGGGACCAGGTGTGTAAGGCATCCCAGGTGTGCAAGACCACAACGGGTGGACCCTGGGCGCGCAAGCAGCAGTTGGGAGACCCTGGCCGAGGGGCAGCAACCAGCAGACCCGCTGAGGTGGCAACTGTGAAGCAAGGCACTGCATGCAACCCAGGATCCCAGTGCTGGGAAATAGAGCCTTGGAGCACTGATTGAAAATACCTGTGGAGGTTGAGGCACAGGGAGAAACTCCCAGCCTCACAGGAGAGGTCGTTGGAAAGTCCCACAGGATGCACAAGCCCGCTCACACAGGAATTGGCACCAGAGGGGCCCATTTTGCTCCGGGGAAGTGGCAGAAGGGACTGAGATCCCACAGAGATCAGAGCAAGTGCGATTGTTACCTCTCCAACCCTGCCCCCACACACAGTGTCACAACCCAGTGATTGGGGTGCCCCGCTCTGGTGAACACTTAAGGCTCCACCCCTCATACTTAACAGGCACAACAAGACCAAAAAAAAAAATGACCCAAATGAAAGAACAGATCAAAGCTCCACAGCAAATACAACTAAGTGACCAAGAGATAGCCAACCTATCAGATGCACAGTTCAAAGCACTGGTGATCAGGATGCTCACAGAATTAGTTGATTTTGGTAGCAAACTAGATGAAAAACTGAAGGCTATGCTAAGTGAAATGAAGAAAAATGCACAGGGAACCAATAGTGATGGAATGAAAGCTGGGTCTCACATCAATGGAGTGGACCAGAAGGAAGAAAAAACCATACAATCAGAAAAGAATGAAGAAATAAGAATTCAAAAAAATGAGGAGAGGCTTAGGAACCTCCAGGACATCTTTAAACATTCCAAGATCTGAATTATAGGGGTACCAGGAGGAGAAGAGAAAGAGCAAGTGGAAAACTTATTTGAACAAATAATAAAGGAGAACTTCTCCATTCTGGCAAAAGAAATAGACTTCCAGGAAGTCCAGGAAGCTCAGAGAGTCCCAAAGAAGGTGGACCCAAGGAGGAACACACCAAGGCACATCATAATTACATTAGCCAAGGTAAAAATGAAGGAGAGAATCCTAGAAGCAGCAAGAGATAAGGGGACAGTCACCTACAAAGGAGTTCCCATCAGAGTGTCAGCTGATTTCTCAAAAGAGACCTTGCAGGCAAGAAGGGGCTGGCAAGAAGGATTCCAAGTCATGAAAGGCAAGGACCTACATCCAAGATTCCTCTTTCCAGCAAAGCTTTCATTTAGAATGGAAGGGCAGCTAAAGTGCTTCTCAGGTAAGGTCAGGTTAAAGGACTTCATCATGACCAAGCCCTTATTATATGAAATGTTAAAAGGACTTATCTAAGAAAAAGAAGATAAAAAATATATATAATAAATGACATCAAACTCGCAATTATTAACAACCACACCTAAAACACTTATTGCTCTGGAGCTTTGATCTGTTCTTCTGTTTGGGTCATTTTTTTTTTTTTTTTTGGTCTTGTTGTGCCTGTTAAGTATGAGGGGCGTAGCCTTAGGTGTTCACCAGGGTGAGGCACCCCAGTCGCTGGGTTGTGATGCTGTATGTGGGGGCAGGGTTGGAGAGGGAACAATGGCACTCGCTCTACTCTGTTGGATCCCAGCACCCTCTGGCACTTCCCCCAAGCAAAATCGGCCCTTCTGGCACTGATTCCCATGTGAGTGGGCCTGTGTATGTTCCAGGACCCTATGAGTCTCTCCAACAAACTCTCCCATGAGGCTGGGAGTCTCTCCCTGCACCTCAATACCCACAGGTGTTTTCAATCAATGTTTTGAGGCCTTATTTCACGGTGCCGGGACCATGGGCTGTGGGGTCTGTCTCGCTCCCCAGTTTTGCCTGGTTTATCTGCTTGGGAATATGGGACCACCCAGTCAGCCAGTCACCTGGCACACAGTGCCTTGTTTCACAGTCACCACCTCACTGGGTCTGCCCATTGCTACCCCGTGCCTGGGATCTGCCCACTGTGGTCTTGCATGCCCAGGGTGCCTTGCGTTTCTGGTGCCACCGCTTTTTGTGCTGCAACCCCTATCCACCCAGCTAGCCATCCTGCTCCACCCCGCCTACCAGTCTGGATGAATGTGTCTATTTTAACTTCTTGGTTGTTGGACTTCCATACAGTTCAATTTTCTGTCAGTTCTGGTTGTTATTTTGTTTCTAAATTGTTGTTGTCCTTATTTTGGTTGTGCGAGGAAGTCCTATATTACTAGTTAATTCTTAGAAGAATTACTGTATTTCTAAGTTGTTGAGGAGGGAATGGACACTCACTGTTGCCTTCATGTGCATAGGTCATGTTCTCTCCCTGGCTCCCAACAAATTTTTGTTTTTTAATTTGATATATGCAAAGTATGTTGTGTAGTGCCTGGTCTATGGTAATTATTATATGAATATTTCCTAGTATTGTTTATCTCCACGTCCCCAGCAGCTAGCACAGTGTCTGGCACATGCTGAGCATTCAATCAATAAATGCTAGTGGAATGAGTGAAAGTCCTTCATCCTCCAGCACAAGAGACAGACAGATAAACAAATAATGGGAGTGCAGTGAGGGGCCTGCCATGAAGGTGCGTGGTATTGGAAAGCAAGACAAAGCTGTTCACTGTGAGAAGGCGGCTAAGGGAAGGTTCACTGAAGTGGTGACTCATGCAGTAGGATTCAAGAAATCAGGGAGAGTGCATGAGTTTACAAGAGTAGGGGACAGACATCTTAGGTAGGGAGTTAAATGTGCATAAAAGTTCCTAGTTATAATATAGCAACTTGTCCCTAGAGAAGGGAAAATAGTTCAGTATGCCTGGAAGATAGAGTGTGATGGGTATCATGGCAGAAGAAAAGGTTGGCGGAGGTGGTCAGGGCCAAATATGAAGAGCTTTGAATATCAGGCTAGGATAGATGAATCTTATTCTCTAGCAGTAATGGAGATCCAAGGAAGAGATTTTAAACCAGGAAATGAATATTTGTGTTGTAAAAATGTTGATCTAGGGGTAATCAGCACAATGGATATAAGAGGAGTGAGATGGGAAGTGGAGGGACCTTTCAGGAAACTATCAATACTTTCATAGTCCAGGTGAAATAGAAGAGGTTGGACTAAAATTATGACCATTGAGATAATGAAGAGGGCAAATATTAAAAACTTATCTAGGAAATGTCATCAGTGTACTTGGTAATTCACTGGGTGTGTCAGAGGAAAGAAAAACAAAGAGGCATAGATGGTGCTGAGGTTTCAAGCTTGAGTTAACTCAGTTAACTCACCATTAACTGAGTTACAGAACTTTGGCCAAAGAGCAGCTGAGGAGTTTCCCACTTGGTCGCTTTGGTTTGAGGTGCTTGCCTGGTGTGCACAGGGAGCTGTGCAGCAGGTTGTTGAAACTAGAAGACGGAGACGAGTCTGTGGAGGAGTCTGCCCTGGACTGTAGTTTTGAGATCTTCAATGGACAGGTGATGGCTGAAGCCCTGGGAGAGGATGAGATCAGTCAAGAAGAGAACATAACCTATGTTGGCCACACAGGGGAGCCATAGAGAGGCACTCATTGTCCCCAAGAACTTGGAAATAGGGAAATACTGTCACTCTTCTGAGAATTAAATAGTGATATACAGACAAGGAATGTGAGGAGCTAACTATGGGAGTAAACTAAGATGTCTACAGGCAAGTGCCCAGAGAATTGGAGAAGGTCCAAAACATCAATCAGAATGGCCTGGTGTAACCTCCTTCCTTGTCTGTGGCTATGAGACCTGAGATTACTGTGGGACACCAGCCAGAAAAAGAAACAATATGGCAAGAGGATCTCAAAAGAACCAGGCAAGAAGATCAATGTTTGAACCCAATTCCACCCCTACCCTCTTCCAGTTACATAATCAAAAAGTCCATTATTGAGTTTGGTGGATTTCAGTTGGGTTTTCTGATCCTTTCAGTTGAAGGCATCTTTAGTTAGTACTTCTCGGTGAGCTTAGAAGCATAGTAAGAGATGGTAATGTTACCAGAGAAACCCTGGTTCTTCTAGCTCACGCAGTACAGAGTTACAGATCAGCAAGCCTACTAGCATGCAAGCAAAGTTTATTAGTGCTAAGTTCTAATGGGAGAGCAAAAGTCCAGGTGGCCAGAGGTGGGTGGTCAGGGACCCCCTGGCCAGAGGCTGAGTGGCCAGGGACACCCACATGTGGCAAAAAGGGCTGAAAGAAGAGAGCTAGTCCTTTGTTCTGAGGACTTATATGGTTAGAGAGATGGGGATGAGGGAGTTACATATTGATTGATGGATAAAGGTGGTGCCAGCTTTCCCTCAGGGAGATGTGACTACCCAAACAAGTAGGTATGTGTGGGGTCTGTTAGCCCAAATCCTTATTTCACTTCAGACTCTATTTGATTATTTTGTATACATGATGGGAGACAGGCAATTAACCAAAGTTGTTTATGGGCTTTTTCTTTGGGCACTGTGGACCCCTCCCCTTCTCCCCTCCAGGCCCTGGGATGAATACACAGTCTCAAGGTTTTCCTTTTCCCAGCTAATGGGGATGATACACACAGACTTTCAAGCCCCCCCTCCCCACTATCTTATAATTCAGAATGGCTGGCAGCCTTATCGAACCAGGCTCAG